>VDFB02231163.1:0-19806 GCA_007258455.2 Sequoia sempervirens | reverse complement strand
CCAAAACCAAAAAGACAAAATGGAGCAAAATTAGGGTTATCTTGGATGAAGAGGCGATAATGAAAAAAGGTCCTAGCAGGGAAGCACTCTTAGAATTTTCAGATGATGAAATTAAAGTTAAAAGTAGATGGGAAAAAGGTGGTACTTCAAGGCATGTCTAATGGAGCTCCTATAATAGTCACAACAAAGGAGGCTTTTTTCAAGCATGGTGAGGTTGCATGGGAAGCCCAATGTTTTGTGTCTACCAAGACTTCTACAGAAGGTTAGAGACATTATCATGTTGATATACAATCACTATTGGACAAGCATCGTTTAGTTTTTGGTAACATTCCTCCTAGTAGGCCACTTGATAGGGGTTTTGAGCTTGAGGAGGGGGCCAAAATCATCATCACCACTCCTTATCACCATCCAAAAAGGCATAAGGAGGAGATAGAGCAGATTATTCAAGAGCTACTTGATATGGGCATATTAGACATAGTTCTAGTCCTTTGCTTCTTTAGTAGTGCTGGTGTGCATTGACTACAAGGCTCTCAAAAAGAAGACAATTAAAAACAAATGTCCTATTCTGAGGATCGATGAATTGATTGATGAGTTACATGGGGTAGTCTACTTTTCGAAGATTGATCTCCGATTAGGGTATCATTAGATCAGAGTCAGAGAGGACATTCACAAAACAACATTCAAATGTTGTTATGGTCATTACGAATTTTTGGTCATGCTGTTTGGGTTGACCAATGCACCTGCTACTTTCCAGTTGTGTATGAATCATGTTTCCACCAAGTAGTTGCGTAAGTTTGTACTTGTCTTCTTTGATGACATTCCGATTTATAGCAAGATTTGGGAAGACCATCTTAGGCACATTGATGAGGTATTAGGAATTTGGGGCATGTGATTAGTGTAGAGGGGATCAAGGTTGACACGGATAAGATTCATGCCATTGTGATTTGGCCACCACCTAAGAGATTAAATCACTTGAGAGGATTCTTCAAATTATGCAACTATTTTACAAAATATTTGTTAAGGGATTTTTTATAGTTGGTAGCACCCTTAACAAACTTGACCAAGAAAGGAGTGCATGCGTCCTTAAGTGGCGACCTCATAAAATGCTATTCTTGAGGGCTAAAAGGCACAAAGGGAGTTCATTTTTTTGTTAATTATTTAATATTGCCTAAGTAACAAGTTAATTTTAAAAGGTGATATTAAGTAATTGAATAAATCAAGTTTATAAAGTGATTAAGTGAAATATTTAAAGAGTGAACATTATAAAGTCACTTTATGATTTTGAAAGGGGAAATATAAAAGAGAAAAAATGAGAGATCATTCGGCACCTTTTGATGAACATTTTCTCACGGCAATGGCTGGTCGAGTTCTTCTGGTTTGATGTTTGGAAAACCCTAAAGCTCCCATTTCGGTTGTGGAACCATCAACCCTAGTTGGGAATAGTTGAGAGAATCACTCAAGCGTTCCATTGAAGCTTCATTGAAGTTGCTAATCACTTTCAATGCAATCTTGGTGCAAAAAAGACTTGCATTTCCAGTATGAGTTTGAGCAATGGTTATTAAACAAGAACATCTCTATGAGGACGTGAGCATCAGGTCATCACTTTAAGAAGGGTCGTATTCATTACTGCAAGCCCGATACCCACTTGGAGTCGATCGTTTTATCTCTGAACAGTTACGTGAAAGCTATACACAGGTCGTTTGGGCTCGAGCTGCAGAAACGTGGCCACCTAAGGGGCTTGTCGCCTCTATCCAGGTCGTTTTTTGAAGATGGGAATGTTGTGAGTTCAAATGGTAAAGTCGTGGGGCTCCCAGAAGCATGGCGTGTCAGTCACAAGGAGAGATTTTGATCATATGAGAGTCGCATGGTGTTCTTCCTGGTAAGACGTGACAGTGGAAAGTGAAACGGGTCTGTCTGAAGCTGTTGGTTCCTTGCCAATGATGAGACGAGTTGATTCCAGACTGGGGAACTATTCCAGATTCAAATGTTGCAAATATTTGCCATCGCAGTTGTAATGAACTTGCTCAGGTTGAAAGGAGATCCTTAGTGACTAAACTGTAAGTTAATTTCTGAGGATTTATGACATTAGTATGAAACCTCCATGCTGTTGTTTCACTTCCTGAGTGCTCGAAATTGTAACTTGGGTCTTGTAAACACTACAGATAATTGCAAAGAGCTTCTGTTGAATGCTGAGTTTGTGTAATGAGTAAATGGTTCTGCATTTTAATCTCAGAAAGTTGATTTGAGGATCTGAAACTGATTTCTAAAGTGTACATTGCTTGGAAGTCCATTATTACCATTGCTAGTGCACCTCACTTGCACAATGTTCTTGTGAAGGAATGAAGTTCACTTTGTGTTAAGAAGTATCTAATCATGGTTATCATAGGCTGATTCATGAGGATAATGCATACTGGGTTGCTGGGCATAGTCAAGAATTACTCTGTAACAGTCTGTAAGTTGCTGTTATACTGTGGGTCTGTCCCCAATGAGAAATCTGATCATTAATGACTAGAGAATACTCTGTATTAGTTTGGGGTAATGTCAATTTGAGGATATGAGTTGCTGTTCATGAATTAGAGTTTTAGTTGCACTCAGAATTTTGTATATCAGGCTGCTGCTATAGCCTTTCTATTACTGCTGTGTGATACCATTGCATGGCAAGGGAGTTGTAGTGAAAAGATTACCCTTGTAGTGCTATTGCAGACATTGATGTTTATGTTATTAGTGCACTACTATTATTGAAATGCAAGGAAATCCATGAAATCTGTAGCATTGTCCATGTTCATATGTTCAACATATTGAAAGCCAATACTTGCATGCGTTGAATCTCATTGATTTGGAAAAACAATAGCTATGTTTGATAGTAGATTGCTTAGCTTTATTGCTCTATCATTTTATACAATTGTTTTACAAGTATCAGACTGAAAAACATTAAACACTTCTTCAAAATCTCAAGCAACATTCAGAAATCAGATTGCATGCAATATGTTTGACAAAATGTCAAACAATACAAATTGAAAAATTCAGGGCAGTTTAGGCAAGGTATTTTACAGGGTCTTTCACTTGGACACTTGTAGCACAATAGACATTTGATAAACTCAAGGAGGTCATGAGTTCCTATTTAGTTTTAACATTGCCAAACTTTTCTTAGCCTTTTGTGTTAGAGTGCAATGCATCGGGTGAGGGCATTGGAGCTATCCTAATGCAAAACAAACACCCGAGTGCATTTGAGAATAGGAAGCTCAAAGGATAGAGAAAATATTTTCTATATATGATAAGTAGATGTTAGCCATCATGCATGTGTTGGCTAACTTTAGGCAGTTCTTGGTAGGAGGTAAATTCTTGGTAATAACAAATCATAACAACTTGAAGTACTTTCTAAATTAGAAGGATTTATATGAAAGACAACAAAAGCGGGTTAGTAAATTGCAGGCATATGACTTTGATATAGAGTATGTTATGAGAAAAAAGAATGTAGTAGTTGATGCTTTATCTAGGAAGCCTACCTTGTGCTCAATTTCAAAGATTTCAGCTGATTGGAAGGCTTATCTGTTGGTTGAGTATTCCAAAAATACTTATTCTTGTGATTTCATGGAGGGATGGTTTAGGATGATAGGTATAGGGTAATGGATGATCTTATTTTGTATAAGGATAGGATTTACCTTGTTCTAGAATCTAAGATTAAAGATAGGATTTTTAGGGCTATCCATGACACATTGTTAGCAAGAAACCTTGGTTATTTCTAGACATACAAAAAAATCATTGTGTTGTCAACCTTTGTTCTTCATGTTTGTTTAATTACATTAATCATTCTTTCAAAGTGTCACCTTTTCCCATTCTATTTTCAATGGTTATTCTCAAGCTTTGCATTATATATTCCATCAAAACTATTACTTCCTATCCACACATTAACTAGAAGGGGGTGGCCAATTGTGACCTTGTACACAATTTTGTATGCTGATTCCCTTGAGTAGTATGTTCTTGATAATGAGTGAAAGATGGAGAAGGCTATTGTCATTAATTTGGTCATGTGATTGACAAAGTGTCCTCCATGATTGCTTGTTATTTGTATTGGAATCTCGAATCTTATAAGTATTTGTTCATATATGAACTTTGCCATACTTTAGGTGCTATTGTGAGAAAATTCCCTTGCTTTTGCCCATTTGATTAGGTATTCATTAGCAACCACAATATTCTTGCACTGTCTTGCTTTGTTGTCTTTTACGGGTTCAATGAAATCCAAACCCCAACATTCAAACAACTCTTGGGATTGAGAAGGCCAAAGGGGCATAAAATCTCATTTTTGTGGCTTCCCAAATTGTTGGCAAGTATCACATAACATCGTTATTTGGCATCTTGATATGGTGACAGCTACTAGAGTCTTTCTTGGAGTATATTTATTGCTGTCACATTTGGTCCCATGTGCTCATCAACCACTTCATGAGCTTTCTCAAGTATACTTGGAATTTATTCTTTCATTGCACATCTTTGTAGCACTTGATTTGGCCCTATCTTGTGTGAGGCCATTGATCGTTTGAAATGTTGGTGCCTTAAGTGTTAGCTTCCTTTGTTCTGCTGGTTACATATCCTTTAAAAATGTTGTTAGCAGTTACTCTCCAATCTTTTCCTACCGAGATGGTCATATCACTTTTTGGAATAGTTGTGCATTTGGAAAATCCTCATTCACCCCTTCAATCATTCTTTTGAAATGACTTTTTCTTGGTTTGACGGTAATCTTGAAAGTGAATTCTTGAAGGATCATTAACCATCTACTTATCTAGCCTTGAATAATGGGATTTTTCACTCGATACAATAGTGTTTGGTGGTCCTCAAAGAATGTGAAGGGTGTGGCCAATAGATAACGATAAAATTTTTGGGTGGAATAAATCATGCCCAAAGTCTATCTTTCAATTGTATTGTAGTTTGTGTTTGCATTAGAAAGTAATTGAATTGTAAAGAAAATTAGGTGGTCTAGTCCTTGGGCTCCTACTTGAGCTAGGGTAGCTCCAATTGCAAGTTTAGATGCATCAACAAGCACATGGGACTCTTTATCCCAATTTAGATATACTAGGATAGAATAATTGATTAGATGCACCTTTAACTCTTTGAAGGCTTGCTCATGTTTGTCAAACTAAATGAAAAGGGCCCATTTTCATGTTTACACATCCAAGGGATAGGATGCTTGTGCAAAGTTTTGAATGGGTCACCTATGGTATCCAACATGGCCTACTAAAGTTCTTACTCTCGTTACATTAGTTGATTTCCATCCCCACAATGACCTTGATTTCGTCTAGGTTTGTCTTCAATCCATATTTATAGACAATGTGGTCGAGGAGCTTCCCTTGCAGCACCATGAACTTGTGTTTCATCAAATGCAAGGCTAAATTGGTTGCTTTGTAATGTCTCATACATTCTATGAGAGTTTGTAGATGTATCTTCCCTATGTTGTAAATGCACCAATCATCTAAGAAGGCTTTGAAATTGAAGATATGTAATATGACCTACTTAAAGGTGGTTGGACTGTTGTAGAGTCCAAAAAAATTCGATTATATACATACAATCCATCTTCTACCAAAAAAGTAGTCTTCATTGTGTCCTCTTCAGTTGTATTAATCTAGGTATAGAAAAACCATCCATGAAGGAGTGGATCTCATGCCCAACTACCACTTCCAATTTGGAGTCTATAAATGGAATGAGGATTGGATCCTTGATGGTAACTGCTTTCAAGCTTCTAAAATCAACACAAATTGTTATTTGCCTAGATTTTGTCTTCAAACTTACGATTATTAGAGACATTCATTCACTTGTCTATACTTCAAAAATTATACTTGCATCTAGCATTTGGTGAATTTTTTCTTGGACTTTTGTAGTGTAATCTTTGTTTATCCAATATGCTTTTCTTCTAACTAGTCTTCATTTAAGTATTAAAGGAATCTTGTGGATGCATGCCTTTGGTGGTACACCTTTTAAACTCTTACATGTCCAAGCAAGTACATCCTAATAATCCATGTAAATCATGAAGGCGACTACTTTCAATAATAGAATCTAAAAATTATTATCAGTTTTGGCTGCTATTAGCTAGTCTCAACCCAATAATGCATTATGGGCCTTCTTTCAAGAGATGACTATGAAATTCAAATTGAACGGTTGGGTATTGATGATTACCTTTTGGGCCATGAGTACTTTGAACTCCTTTATGCCACATTGATTTGCTCCCATCAATTGGAAGGTTGGTGGCAAGATCATGGGGTTTTCAAGGCTCCTCCAAGTTTCCTATGGAAGCATGTTCACACTAAATCCATCATTGACAATGTATTGGTGAGTATACTTCCCAATATCTCCATATGTACTACTGTTGGCCGTTGGGCTAGGTTCATTGTCAACATGGAGTCAATTACTTGCTTCCCCAATAAGGGAGGCTCCACAATTGTTTCCTTTTGTTTCATTGGTTTCCTTCACTAGACATTGCATCATTGCTCACAATGTGCATGTGTATACTCTAGGTTTTAGGTACAATGAGCATTTAGATAAATAACTTCCTTTTATTCTAAAACTATGGAATAAATCTATTACCATTACAGGTACTATAGTTTGCAATACTTTCCTTGCAATAGTCTTATTTGAACTAAATTTTCTCGTTGTTGCCTCTGATGGGGTTTGCTACGATTCTTCATTCATTTGCTTCCCCTATCTCCTCTCTTGTTTTGGCCAACCATTGCTTCTTAGTTGATGGGTTTAGGAAGTTTGTTTTCCTTGTTTGTGATCTTGTTATCACCATTACTTTGTCAACGGTATTGATTTTGGCTTGCTTAAAAAAACTAGCATCTTCATGATCACTTGACACCATTGGCGAAGAATTCTAGTAGTGTTTTGATTGGTAAAGATCTCTTGTGAAACTGCCCCACTTACTACATTGTGTAGTTGGTTGGCCTTGGCCATTGTATTCTATTTGTCTTTTAACTCCACCTATATTTTGGTGTCTGTTGTCTATTTGGTTTCAATTCATACCAGGTGATGCACTTGTTGATGCATATTTATTCTTTTGTTGTTTTCCTAGGGTGGTGTTTGGTGTTAATGACTTGCTTTGAGCAAAGAGTACTTGGACACTCATATTTTTCAGATTGTAGGGCAATTTCACAAAACATATTGAATAAAATATTGGGTTATTGTAATTGAATAACCTCGTCTTGGCATATTTCACAAAACATCCTTTTGGTATAATTAGTTTAGGTATGACCTATTTCACAATTGATGCACCAAAGTTCTTAACCTCCTCCTTTTGTGTCCTTTAGCTCTTTCATCATTCTTAACATGTCTCTACAAAGAGCCTACATTGATATTGATTCATTATCATTTGAATCAAAATCACTTTCGCTTTTCCTTGAATGGGAGGATATCTTGTTTTTGCTTTCTATGTTCATGGCCTGATTGTACACATCCTCATACAATGAGGGAGGTACAATTTCCATCTTCTGCAGTGAGGGTATCAACCCTTCAATAAACCATTGCTTCTTTAGCCCATCCACTAGTTACTTATCCAATCTTCTCAATAATTCCTTGAGCCTTTATGTTAGAGGATCATACATCTCTAGGATTATCATGTCGAGTATGATAAATTTCAATGACAATCTCATTATTATTCCTCTCAACTTTGAACTTTTGTTCAAATGCTTTATTTAGTCTCTCCCACATTGCTTTCTAAGATCAAGAATATTTGTATTCTAGTCTATCACCACTCCTTGTAGTGTGGTTGGGAAACATCTCAGCCAATATCTCTAGCTTGTTTAAACATTTGTGGTTGATATGGTAATACATGTTCTATAGTTCCTTATAGGGTCTTTGGATCCATCTCTATTGAACCTTGGCAGCTTTTTCCTCATAACATTTGGACTTATTGGAGGGGTCACCATCACTTGATGTGGCTGCGATGTCTAAAACATTCTCCTTAGGAAGTTTTGGTTAGGATATTCCTTTGCTCCTTGGGCACTTCTAGACATGTCAAAACCATCAACCCTTCTAGAGAATTCGGTAGTCTCAACACCACTAGTACCACCTTCAAGTTCTTCTTGCTCCAAGGGTTTGTCTTGGAGTCTTAGGATTGGTTTCCACTTTGATGAGAAATTCTTTGATGCCTCAAAGATTGCTCTTTTATGCTTCATGCTCTTCATCTACCAAGAAGAAATCCTTAGACTCTGTTTCACCATGAAAACATCCCTTCTCTGGAGGAGGCAACTTCAGAGATTTAGTTGCGTCTTCCTTTGACCAGAGTTGCTTTGCAAGATCTGCACACTCTTCTTTAGGAAATTAGATTTTCCCTACAACCTCAACCCACTCTTCTTCAGTATGTTATTAGGCATTAGTAGTTGGTTGGATGCTTTTGTGTATTTGATCCCAACTATGACTTTGGCTCATGATTTAACTTCTACTATGAATTTTTCTTTGGCTTTTGTTTTGATTTCAACTTCTACTTCAATTTTAACGATGCAATTGCATTGATGGAATTTCTTCAGCTACTTCATGTAGTCCTCTTTGTTTTCTTTGTTCTACCAATCTTAGAGATCGGTTGATCTGTTGGTTGGTCCCTTGACCATGCTGTGGTCTCTTCCCACCTTTGTTTGGGTTTGAAGTATGGTGTTGGTCCACACTTCTGTCCCCTTCTTTGCAATGGTTTATGTCTTCATACCTTTAATTTATTTGTTGCCCATTTGCCTCATAGTCTTGTTTAGTATGAAGGTCTTGCAATATTATGAAGTGTTAGGCAAGTAGTAGAGGAAGACAGTTAAGTAGTGTCTCCACGTCTTTGATCACTGATAAGTTATTCTAGATGGGTTCTTGCAAGGCTTGTGCCTTTGGGCTTCTTTGCAAATAAGATCTTGTACAAATCACACAAATACCAAAGATCCATTGGTTGTCCCATTTATATTGCTATCTTTGAGTATTTTAGAGATCAGCAATACCACTTATTTAAACTCAACTTGACTTCTTAAAGGCAATGATGCCAATATTTTTGCTTCATCTGACAAGACGAATGCTTGCAAAAATGAGCATAAAACACAATGCATACTAGATTAACATATGTATAGCTTTATTCATATGAATTTCCTTACATAGAAGTAGACTAGGGATTATCAACCAAGGATCAAACATGCCCCTATCCACAAGAGATCATCTTAAAAAGGGGAACCAATTGTTGTTAGATAAGACAAATCTATTGGAACTGTTTGCAACTAATCAAAGTAGACAAGCACTAACAAAATAGTTGGCTACTAATAAAACATTGCAATTCATTCATTCTAATTACATCTTTGCATTCTTGAATTAATAACGATAATATATCTTGACCTTGTGCCTATGAGGTGATGTAGAAGTGGAAGGCTTCATTGTTTTCCCTTGTATTGTGCAAAAAATGCACTTTAAGATTGTCTAGAATTGGACTCCCAACTATGCTTGCCCTTGTTCTCCCCATTCTTTTTGTAACAAATATGAACTGACTTTTTGAATGGTCAACAAAAGTTTCAAATAATGGTGGAAAACTATTGATGACTAGAGCAACCATATCATCTTCATCTACTGGCTTCTTGATAGCGAAACGCTGATCTCTTAGGTCTTTCATCTTAAGGACGTACTTGGATAGTGACCAACCTCACACAACTTTATGGAAAACAACAGATTTTTCAAGTACACAAGTCTACCCTTTTTTGAGGTTTGTTAGTTATTCTTCAGACTCTTGCAAAGATCACTAATGGAAGTGGCATTTTGACTTTGGAATCAAATCATCATAAATGGACAACTTTAACAACAAAAGGATTTTCCTTGTGATAAATTTACAACAAAAGAACTGCCCGTTTTAGGAAACATTTTGCCATGAGCATCTTGTGACTTTAAAGTTTTAAACATTGAAGTTTTGGCTGATTAGTTTTTGAGCATCCGGCAATGCTAGGTTTAGATATTGGCCGTTGCTAGGGTTTCAACCAAGATTTATAGGCAAATTCAAGCTTGAAACCTTGATTTAATTTTGGATTCCAAATTTAACGAAATCCCAAACATGACAACAAAATTAAAGCATAAAACTAAATACCCATTTAGGTTTTTCTCCATGCAGTTAGGATTTTTAATTTCAATTCTATTATTCTGCCGTGCTTGCCCTTCTTTTTGTCAGCCCATGTTGCTATTTCTGCCTGCCTAGAGTTTTCTGATTTCATCTGCTGTTTCATCTGCTTAGGGTTTTTTGAGTTTTGATTGCATTTATGCCCTAACAATGCACCTCAATCTGCTCTAAAACTGCACCTCAGTCTGTTGTAAAACTGTGCCTCAGCCCAAAAACTGCACCTCAGGCTGTCCTAAACTGTGCCTCAGTTGGCCCTGCAGTTGGTCTTTATTTGGCCATCTGTCACAATCTCTGTGCATGTAGGGTCTCTGTGTTATAAGCAGCAGTGAACTCTCTTTCTGTGTTATAAGCAACAGCATACCTCCAATTTCTAGTGCGACCCTCAGGGGCTTCCTTGCTCGTCTTGCTATAGTAGCAAATATTTAGAAAAATGAATGCACAGAGTTTAATAGAATTAAATGGTACACACTTCAATGTGTGTATTTCTGCAGTTATTGTTGTATCAGAAAGTTATATTGGTGGTTGTATCTTACATATTGTAAGTTAACTTATAGATGTAAGGAATGTGGTTTTACTAATATGCCATTAACATGAGCAATAAATGCTTGTGTACAAAGTACAGTCTAACATTATATAATATTAGAATTTGGGAGGCTCTTATGTAATGAACCGAACCAATTTTTCCAATTTCAATTACAATCAACACGCACCCGTTAAGGTTAGCTCTAAACCAAAAGCGATGCGGAAAGCAACTCTAACCAGGATGTACACCAGATCCCGATGTGGGCAAGGTGTGAGCATATGGTCAGAGGATCTAATGCAGATGCAAACTGGAAGGGAACTCTAACCAAGAATGCGTCTAGGACAGATGAGCATATGGTCAGAGGATCTAATGCAAGATGAGCTGAAGTAACTCTAACCAATGATGGCGCCGAGTGATGGCGAGCATATGGTCAGAGGATCCCTACAACTACCAACTGAAAGTAAATAGGTGGCAAGCCAGCCTCTTCCACTTGTAATGTCCCTGTCTCAAGCGACCTTTTTTTGATGTCGTTGGCCTATTCCGGAGACCGTAGGCTAGTCGGAAGGTAAAATTAGGGTTTCCTATTTTGAAGGATGTTCTGGCTCGAAGTTGATTGTTTCAATTGCGGATTCTTTTGGGTTTTCAGAGAGCTTCGCAGTGGTATGTTCGTCTTGGCATTCCGAGCATCTTTAGGAATTTACTATTTTTAGTAAATTCTATTTTTGGGAGTTTTCCTGTGAGTTCGGCATGGTTGACTCTTTGATTCAGTTTGATCGGTTGACTTGCTCATTTATGGCTTCGGGGCACAATTGGAGAGATAAGTTGAGCTATTTAATTAAAAGTCACATTTTAATATTATATTTTAACGTTGACCCCCTTGGCCTAGTCTGTTGACTTTATGTTGTTTTGAAAAGTGGTCTCTTGAGGGTGGCGCCTTCATAAAATATTATTTTATATCTTACCAAAGTCAAATCGAGCTCTAAAGTGGACACATTTATTAAAATATTGAATTTAATTAAAAGGGTCAATATTGAGCTTGAAGGAAAAGGACGCCATCTGTTGAAAGGGATTAGGGTTTTGACTTGAAGAGGAGTTCAGGGTTTCGAGAAGTCAACAGGAAATTATAAAAGGAAGACTTGGATCCTCATTTCATCATCTTTGGTCTACAGTATTGTTATGCTACCGGTTTGGCTCTGGAATTGCTTCGAGGAATGAAGGCCTCCTAGCTCGGGCATCGCTTCTTGCTTGCAACACAGCGACTAGTGGTGATTTAATCTAGTTTGTGAGTTTCTTGGAAATTGTGCATTGTATCGTTGTAGTTGTTAGTTTACGATTTTTGCATAGTAGTGGAATTCTAGATAATGCATTGTTGCTACAATTCCCTATTTTATTCATAAGTCAAAAACAACAAAAATATTGTTAAGGTATTATTCCATCCTCATTGCTAGGTATTGCAGATTTTTTAGAGAAGACAGGGATTTTTAAGAACAGATCGCCCTTCCTTGAGGGCCGTATCCACCTGCTGATTGCATTGAATTCCGTGCATAAATAATATATGGCTGTTTGCTCTGTTTTCAGTGTCTTAGTCTAGGCGCCATCATTCTTAGGGAATATTGCACTTTGTTTCAAGTCAATCAGATGAGTTATGTGAGAGTTATGAACATATGAGTGATTTCATAGACTACTGGTTATTGATTTAAAAGTGCAGATTTGTGAAAAAACCAGAATTATTATTTTGATCATTGAGAAGTTTCTGTTTTGGCACTCCTAACCAAGCTAAGGAGAGTTCTTTATGATGTAATGTTAATCTATCAAATTCCTAAGCTATTGGCAGGCGAATGATCATCATTTTGTAAACTGACAGTAGTACTGGCAGTCATTTTCAGTATTGTTCAATTCTGATTTGTAACGCTCTCTTTCATTGTGAAGTTGTTTTGAAATAGATACATCTCCACCCTATGGTAGCTACTTTCCCACTCTAGGTTAGCAAACACATTTTGGGTGTTGAGTACTTTCAGCTTTCGGTATTTCTTTCAAGCATTGTACTTTGTAACACTCCACCATATGGTCGCCCCTCACTCCATACTGGATTGGGTAGCACATACTTGGTGTCGAGTTCCCTTTTAGCACTTAGTGTAAAAGATCCTCTGACCATATGCTCGCCATCATCGGCGCCATTCTTGGTTAGAGTTCCTGCATAAGCAATTTGATTTAGATCCTCTGACCAATGCTCACACCTTGCCCACATCGGGATCCTGGTGTACATTCTAGTTAGAGTTGCTTCAGCACGTTTTGGTTTATCTTCTAACCTTAGCAGATTGCATTTGTTGTATCTGTATTTGAAAAAATGAAAAAAAATTAATTTCGAATGTCTTTAACACTTATCTGGGGAGTACAATAAAGTAAATGAAAGATAGAGAGGAGAATTGCTGATAGTACTAATCAGCTTACAACATGTTAGAATGCTTACCAAAGCCCAGTAATTCAAGTTCTTCAATGCTGCAATAATATATAAGACTTCCTCAATGCTCAACAAACCTCTCTAAACTCAGACTCCTCACAATTTTGCATTTCTATAGGACTGATATGATAGACCAACGACTGAAATGAAGCAACCAACAACTACATAACTCAACTAAATGCACATATCTAACTCATAACTCACCCAAATGACGAGATATCAAATGCAGAATGCTCTAAGGAGGATGGCACCCAAGTTAAGACACTGAAACCCACCCAAAATGCCTTTATTTATTTTTGCACTAAAACCAAGGTGCTCCCAAATGGTACAGCCCAGCAGCAAGGGCAATTTTTCTTTATAAAATCAAAGACACCATAATAAAATCTGCAAATTTGCTTGAATGGTCGCCCCACATAGATAAAAGGATAGATGCAATACCTAGAACAATAGTATTTTTATTTCAAGAGATATGAGCAAATCTTACAATCAGCTGTGATATTCAGCAACTCCAAAAAAACATGACTAAATGCAAAGGAACTGAACTAATATGCTAGGAACTCAAATGCAATGCTGAAAAAAAACTTACTACAATCTACCTCTCAACTAGTTGCTATCTTTCAAGCAAGAAGATGAGCCGAGCTAGGAGGTGTGCTTTCCTCAAAGCAATCTGTCACCATTTCGGCAGCATAACTTTACTGAAAATATGAGATGTCCAAATGAAGAGAAGAAGCCAACATTTATAGACTTGAAGAGAATCTTCTAGAAGCTTCAAGAAGGGCTCCCCCAAATTTCAAATTTGAATTTAACTTCTTTCCCTCCAAAGGTGGCGTCCATTTCTCAAGGCAATATTTCACTTTATAAAAATTAATCTCTTCCCTCAAGTAGGCGTCCCACTTCTTCAACCCATAATTTGGCCTTAAAAAATATAAATTACCTCCTCATGAAGCATTTACCCATAAAGTCCCTTTTTTAAAACAACATGAAGTTATAATGCTACGCCAAGGGGGTTATAATATTAAAATATAACATTATAACATAAAAATAACTTATCTCCAGAAAAGCATCCAAGGGCCAAAAATCCAAATGCCAACTGAACTAGTTGAAGACGAGAGCCAACAGCGCTGGAATCCACAAGGTCACTGCCATAAATAGAATTTACTAAAAATAGTAAATTCATGAAGTTGCTCAGAATACCAAATAGACTATACCACTGTGAAGCTTTCTGAAAACTTAGAAAGAATCCACAATCCAAATTCCAAACTTCAAGCAACCACCTCAAAAATAGGAAACCCTAATTTCACCCTCCAAGTAGCCTATGGGTCCCCGGAATAGGCCAACGGTCAACTGAATCGATCACAATTGAGAAGGGGACATTACAGTCTGCCCTCCCCAAGATTGCTTGCCCTCAAGCAATTGCAAGTTTGGATGCTGCAAAATCTCCTCATTCTCCCAAGTAGCATCCTCCAAAGGTAAGTTCTTCCACTTCACCAAGTATTCTTTGATTGTTCTTCTCAAGAGCAGCTCTGGAATTAATAATCTTTTAAGATCAAGGTCAAGCTGTCCTTCATCCAGAGAGTGGCGTGATGAGCTTAACAACGGCGTGTGTCCAGTGCCTTTTGGTAGGGGCACATGGAGACATTGTGAACCTTACTGACTGATGGTAGTTCCAACTCATAAGCCATTGCTCCCTTCTTTGATGATTTTTGAATGGCCCATAGAGGCGGGGTTTGAGGCTTCACCGACACCTCCACTCTTCTTGAGTGTGGAAATGCAGCCAAGGCTGAAGTCAGAAGATAAACCATATCACCAACCTCAAATGAACACTCAACGGCCTTTGATCGGTGCATTTTCTACTAATTTTGTGCTATGTGGTTTGTTCTTCAAAGGACTTCAAAATATCTTGACTTTACCTGTAACCAATCCTTGGTTTGAGGGGCTTTGCTATCACCAAACACCAAATCAACAAAACTAAGAGCCTCATAACCATAGAGATCCATGAATGGAGACATCCTTATTGACATGTGGAAGGATGAATTGTAGCAATACTCCCCTATGTGAAGCCATTTCACCCAAGCTCTTTGCTGCTCTGAGACATAATTTCTAAGATAACCCTCCAACCACTTGTTCACTATCTCTGTTTGACCATCTATTTGAGGGTGATAGCTAGTGCTTGGAGTAAGCACTGTACCACTCATCCTGAAAACTTTTTGCCAAAAGGTGCTTAGGAACTTGCTATCCCTATCACTCACAATGTTTTTTTGCAACCCATGCAACCTGAACACTTCATGGAAAAACAAATCTGCAACTTGAGCTGCTGAAAATGTGCTAGTGATGGCGAAAAAGTGAGCAAACTTTGTTAATATGTCCACTACAACATAGATACAGTCTTTGCCTTGAACCTTTGGCAACCCCGTGATGAAGTCCATTGATATGCTTTCCCATTTTTGGTTGGGAATGGGAAGAGGATGCAGCAGACCAGCTGCAAGAGAGTGCTCATTTTTGTTCATCTGACAAGTGGGACACTCCTTGATGTAGCGTTGGACTTCCTCTTTCAACCCCTTCCAAGAAAACCTCTCTCGAATCTGCCTATATGTCTTTAAGTAACCTTGATGACCAACAAATGGGATGTCATGGAAAGTCATCAAAATCTTCCTTTTGAGCTTAGAATCGGCCACCAAAAAGATCCTTCCTTTGTAATGTATCAAATCATCAACCACTTTGTACCTCTCGTCATGGAAAGTACCTTCAATGATGTTGGTTGCAAACTGATTTTAACTAATCGTAATGTCCCCATTTTCGCGAGCATCGAGTTACGTGGGATTAGCCTATCATTTGACTCTAAATGAGCTGGGGATTGGATAGAGGACTTTTGTGAGTAGTTCTTGGTGATTTAGAGACATTACTCTTGATTTGGATTCAGGTTTTGGCCTTTACACAGGTTATTTGACTCAGATTGGCAAACTTACTATTTATAGTAAGTTACTATTTTGGGAGAGTTAGGGTTCCTATTAATAGAAAGACACCTGAGCAAAGCATATTGGTAGTGTCGACCTTGATTGGGCCTTTGTAGCTATTTCTAGACTCAATTTCACATACTTACTATTTATAGTAAGTCACTATTCAGGGTTTCTATTTTTAGACAGGCATCCAATCACATGGAGAACAGGGAGAGTCGACTCCTGGCTCAGACGACTTAGCAATCAAACAAGTACATCAAGAGATATTAAAGTTTAAGTGACTTAAGTGATTTATTTAATATTTTAACATTATTATAAAGTTATAAAGTAACTTTATAATAATAAAGTCACTTTAATATAATAAAGTGCGTTAAGTGAATAATTTAATGTGGAAAAAAATCTTTATCCCACATTGGCTAGGAAGGTGTTTGAGCTCTCTTAAGGAAAGAATAAAAAGAGAGGCAAGAGCTCATTCTTAGCATCCAGTTGACGAATAATATTTTGATTGATTTTATTTGTGGAGCCTAGGGCTTTCGCAATTTCTTCATTGATAATAGGAAATGAAAACTTCCTATTGATAGCATAACTGAGGGAGTGAAAGATCTCTTGAAGGGTTGCAAATTAAGGAGAGGACAATTCAATCCTTTCATTTGTGCATCATTGAGGAGATACAAACAAGGGTTTGAAGAGCAAATTTTAGATCGTTGAATATTTTTCATTGCTGCTACAATACCCGCGCTACAGTACACGTGAATAGTAAACGCTACAGTTCCGTTACAGTATAATTCAGATTTGCAAGGGTTCTATGTGGAATATATTTATTGCTAGTTGCTACAGTGGTGTGAATAGTAAATGCTACAGTGAATGCTACAGTTCCAGAGGTAGTTTGGGGAAGTTTACTTCATTTTTACAAGGGTTTCATTGAAGAATATTAAGTATATCATCTGCTGTTAAAGTCAGAGCAGATTTGAAGGATTTAAATCGATTTGGCTTGTGAGAGGATAGTTTGACATCAAATTTGTTGACTTCATCACCTATCAGCCAGGGCGTCATCATTCCAATCAGGTTCTTTTGGCTTTTGGACTTGATAGCATTGCATAAGATAATAGTTTGTAATCAGCTGTAGGTGTTTATTGTAGATCAGAATTTGGCATTATAGGAGTCATAAGTTTTCAGCTGTAGGTTGCATTCATCTCAACAAATATCATATTTATATATCATTGTAATTTGCCAAGAGTCTTGGCTAATTGAAATCAGCATTGTATTGAAAATGCATTTGCAATAAAGGAGGAATAAGTAGTTGTTCTAAATCATTGTATTAGTGTTGATCTTTGTACGAGGATGCATGACAACTATTTGACAAAATACCAGTTGGCTGTAGGTGCAAGTTTTTTCACTTAGAAGTCATTGATATGCATTGTAGATGATTAAGAGAAGTCATTCATGCCTTTGGATGTTAATTTATGCATTGTAGTATTGAATTTTAATCATTTAGAGTACTTTGATATCATCTTCAAGTATTTATACTAGACTAATAACTCAGACCAGCAAGCTGGAAGCTTGTATATGAATTGTGTGACAAAAGTTCAAGGGAACAAAGATGAGTTTTGAGTTAGCTTAGGCTAGGCTCATCAAATAATCAGCAAGCAACATCTCCTTCCAATCAGCAGTAAGCTCACACAATGAGCTCAAATGAGGCCTTCTAGATAGAGCATCCACCACAATGTTGTTTTTCCCTTTGACATACTCAATGTCAAAATCGTAAGCTTGAAGCTTACTCACCCACTTTTGTTGTCTTTCGTTCAAATCCTTCTGATGCATGAAGTGCTTTGAGACTATTGTGATCAGTCTTGACCACAAACTTGCTCCCCACCAAATATTGTTTGAATTTAGCTAATGCATGCATGATTGCAAGCATTTCCTTGTCATAGATAGAGTACGTCCTTTCAACACCCCTTAATTTTCTACTTTCAAACACAATGGGATGCTTATATTGCATCAAAACAGCCCCAACACCTTCTCCGGATGCATCACACTATAACTCAAAAGGCTTGGAGAAATCCGGTATAGCCAAAACCAGACAAGAACTCATGATCTTCTTGAACTTATCAAAAACACTTTGAGCCATTTCTGACCAAAAGAAAGCCCCCTTTTTAGTGAGGTCAGTAAGAGGAGCAGCACTTTGAGAGTAGCCCTTCACAAATCTTCTGTAAATCCACAAAGACCCAAGAACCCTTTCAAATAAGCCGTTCTCTCGAGGTGTAATAATCAACTTTCTGTCAGCTTTGATCTTTTCAGGATCAACCTTCACCCCATCAGCACTGATTATGTGACCAAGGTAGAGTAGCTCCTTCATTCCAAATTCACATTTGGACTCTTTGGCAAACAAACTTTCTGATTTAAGAATGCTAAGCACTTCCTCCAAGTGCTTGAGATGTTCTTCCCATTGCTGAAGATGAGGATATCATCAAAAAAGATCAACACAAACTTCAACTGTTTATGAAAAACTCTATTCATACAAGACTGGAAGGTGGCTGGAGCATTAGTCAACCCAAAAGGCATGACTAAAAATTCGAAATGACCATAGTGGCATCTGAATGCTGTCTTCTCAACATCGAACCCTCTCATCCGAATTTGATAGTAGCCCGACCTCAAATCAATTTTTTAAAAGACTTGGCACCATGTAGCTCGTCAATGAGCTCATCTATCCAAGGAATAGGGTACCGATTTTTTATTGTACTTTGATTCAAGGCACAATAATCCACACACATGCGGATGGTGCCATCCTTCTTCTTCACAAGAACTACTGCTGAAGTGAAGGGACTCTTGCTTGGACGAATGAAGCCCATCTCCAAGAGTTCTTTTATGTTTTTCTCAATCTCGTCCTTTTGCTTCTTAGGATACCGATATGGTGTTGTGATGACTAGCTTGGCCCCTTCCTTGAGTTCAATGACATGCTCAGCTCCCCTTTCAGGAGGCGGGCCTAGGAGGTAGATCAGCAAACACCTTACTCTTCTTGGTGAGTATAGACTGGATATCTGGAGGATAGTCCCTCTTTGTTTCAACTAGACTAGCTGGAAGAACCATACATTCCGCAGCCCACTCAACTTGATCGTGCCGAATCAGCCTCTCCATTCTTTTGAAAGACACAATCCAAGGACCACCATTGGACATTCCTCTAAGCACCACCTTCTTTCCATCAGATTGGAACTTGAGCTCCATTGTTTGTAGGTTGAGAGAGATTTCAGCAAGTGAGTGTAACCACTGAATACCAAGTACGACATTCGTGTCACCAATAGTAACTACATAGAAGTCATCTTTGACTTCATAGTTGCCTAACTGCATGGACATGTTAGGAACTCTTTGGTTGTAAGAAATATGAAACCCATCAGCCACCATGACTTTGAAGCCTTCAAATTCTGCAGTTTTGAGACCTCTCTTTGCAACCACTCCTTCGTCAATGAAATTATGTGTTGCCCCAGTGTCAATCAAGGCAACAATTCGGTGACCTCCAACCCCGCCACGAACCTTGAAAGATTCGTTCTTTTGAAAACTAGAGAGTTGGGCAATAGGGCCCCCAACTCCTTGCTCATGATCGGACTCTTCTGGAGCTCTCTCTTCCTCGCTGTCCCCAAAATAAGACTACTGATCAGACATATCAGATTCTGATCCATAATCAAAATAGGCCCCCATTTGATTAGAACGCCCTCTTCCAGGACATCTATGACCCTTGGTCCAAGGCTCCAAACATGTATAA
>VDFB02231153.1:0-40552 GCA_007258455.2 Sequoia sempervirens | reverse complement strand
GAATGTGCTTGCAATGTGGGATCAAGTGGTTTTTGAGACATCTACCAAGGATTAGGGACATTGATTTTTTGAGTGATTAGTGGATCGGTAGTGAAAGGTGGAGGATTCCCTTGCTTTAACATTCCTTGCAGTATGGTAGAATGAGGTGGAGGAATGTATGTTTGAGGTATCAATTGATTCGGCATAGAAAAGGGAGCTATTGGAAAGGATTATTTCATTAAATTTTGTAATGTAAATGGCACAGTAGGACCTTGAGTCCATTGATTGAAAAAATTCCCTTGTCCTATGTTTTGGGGGTTTCCTTGTGCAAAAGATGTTAACAAAGGATTTGTGATCAAGGAGCTCACAGGATTGATAGAACTCATAACCAAGGGATTTCTCTGAGGTGGATTGATAGGAGATGATGTGATAATGGTAGATGGAATGGATGAACCCACCAGAGGGTTGGATAAAGATGTCCCTAGTTGTGTTGAGGGTTGATTTTGTGATATGGTATTGACATGCCCTTGTTTGCTACTTTGAGGATTTTGATTTGTACTTCTTTATATGATGGTAGGTACACTTGTGATATTCATAGGTGTGGATGAAGAAGGGTTTCCCTGAAATGTTGAAGTGGTGGTGGAATAGTGAAGTTCAAGCAGAGTGTGTAGCTATTTTAGATCTTTGGGAATAGGAGGAGCACCAATGGTAGGTTTCCAAACGGTGGTGGGAGGTGGAGGATTAGTTTCAAGAGTTCCCACAAGTTTATTACTTTCAAATGGTAAGGTGTGACCAAAATATTTAGCAAGGCTGGTTGTAAGACTAGGTATGTATGTTTGACTTAGCCCTTGTGATGGAGTGGTGAAATCCCTTGTTAAACTCTGTGCTACAAATGTCCGGGAGATAGGAGCTATACTTTCAAAATTTTGATGTTCTAAAATTTATTATTTAGTGAGCTCAAATGGGTTGTTTGTGACATGTTCGATTTTGTATGGTCCTGAAGGAGATGATGGTTGTTGCGATGGTGTAACATGACTTCTAGGATCAAATTCTAAACGATTTGGATCACTTGAGGTAAATGCAACTTTTTTATTTTTCCATGATTCTCTTGTGTTGTGATTTCATATTTACCATAAATTTGGTGCTAGCTATGGGAGAGTTGTGTTGAGTTTTGTAATGTTTGAACTTTCTAGTTGATTCAAACTTAGATAAAAGAGACACTCTAAGTATTATGGGTGCAATGATGAAAATGTGGGATGAAAATATGGGTGATGTGGGAAGTGATCTTTGCAAGAGTTTTGGGACAAAACTTTTGACTTAAGTTTGATGTTTTTATGTTGGGATAAAGGATGATAATGAACCTAGAAAGCTTTAGGGTAGAATTGTGACCTTCAAGATAAACTAGTTCAAAGATGATAACTATCCCAATTAAGTGCATGGAAAAGGGTACATTTTAGCTAAGGTAGCAAGTTGGTTTGATGTTTTAAGTCCCAAAATGTTAGTGCATTTAAAATTTTCAAATATAGATGAGGTGAAGGATGAAATTTTTGATGAATGAATGAGTGAAATGTTGGAACCAATGTTGACCTAAAGTGAACCTTTCATTTTGACAAGACCAAGGTAGTGAGAATGATGCTAAACTTCTAAAATGTTGAAATCCTAAAGACTCAATGATTTAGAAAAGTTGTTGATCTTCAAAAAGATGAGGATTCTAGCTCATAAAGAATGTATACATGTTAGGATATTTTCTCAATGTGCATTCATAAAAGTTTATCAATAATTTGTTTATGTTTTCGTAGAGTGCCTCAATGCGGTTGTTGATTGATTTTGCACTACAATGTCTAAGTTTATGTTGACAACTAGTTGACCTTCGTTTAGGGATCCTTACTTTGTGTGAGATCATTTAGTAAAGTGAGATTTTGTTTCAAAAATATCAAGGTAGTGAGGATGATGGTAGAACTCTAAAATTTTCAAGTCCTAGAAAATGAAGGACAAAGGGGAATGTTCAAACCTGTTCGGGATCTTCTAGCTCAGGCATAAAATTTTCTCAATAAAGTGTAATGGTTGTGATAAAATATGGATGCCCACTTTTGATTATACTTTGTTTGGCGATTCCTACATCTGAAATGGAGTACTGGAGACTTTCCCCTATGGAGTTGAACTATTTTATGAATCATTTAGAGGAGTTAAGTATCATGAAAAAGACTAGGATTTTGACTGCAAAAGAATGCAAACAATTCTAAACTATACCTTGAAGCATGCATATAAAATTTTGCTACCAACTTGTTCATGTTTTTGTGAACTACTCAAAGGTATTTCTTAAGGAATTTTGGAGTGAGATGCCTAAGTCTAAAATGAAGACCTGTAGACCTTGGCTTAGGAATCCTGATTTTTCATGAGACCATGGGGAAAAAATTTAAGTTTATGGAAGAAAGGAAGATATTTATTGCCACATGGGTGATGGTAATAGGGGCCTTCCAGCCTCAATATCACCATGTTCCTCTTCTTCATCTAGTATGGTTGTTGCATTTCTCCACTTTGTGTTTGTCTCCTTGTTTTCAAAAGTGAAGGTTCTCAAACTACTAATGAGATCTATTTTTTCACTGTTTATGTGATCAAAGTTTGGTTGAATTATAACACCTGGAAGATCAGGTTGTTCAACAAGAGAAATTGATCTCAAAATAGTCATGTGGGGTTCATTTGTCAATTTATCTTTGCTTAAATGAATTTATTTTACCACAAACACTTGTCTTTGATTATGTTTTCAAACTAGATGTTTATGTCAAAAACATCATAACTTTCACAATGTCCATTTCGTGAAAATCATGAGATTAAAGCCACAATTTCCTATGTTATGTTTGGAAAATATGGGTTTGAAATTTTGGATAGTGAATGTTTGCTTTTGGATCATTTTGAAATCAAACAAAGTGTTAAACTAACTCAAAAGCATTATAACCCTAGGATAGAAATGGCTATATTTGTTGTATTCCCACTTGGATTTCTCCAACTGCATTTGTTCAAAGCAGATGATTAGAAGCTTGATCACATTGGCTCCCCTCCACGAAACTCACTTCTATGGGTCAGAAAAGCTTCAAGTTCTCATGAATCTCCCATGAAAAACTTTTCATCTCTACTAAGAACCGCAAATATGTGGGACGACTTCGAAGGTTCGACCTCCTGACATCAACAAATATTAGGGATTTTTGGCTACTACAAAAAGGTTCATAATAAGGGCATCTAGTTTAGGGGGTCCAATGATAAAATACTTGTGAGAGGTCTCTCAACCCTTAGAACAAGGGATTTACACATCATAAAGATACTGGGGGAGAGCTTTCATGCACTGCTTCCCATTGATTACGATTTTCATCGAAACCACATACTTATATAGCAGTTTGGAAGAGCTTGAATTATGCTCGTTACCACTTGGGTCATTCCATTGGGGTGAGTAATTTTTCCCACCAAAGAAGGCCCTCTAAAGGTGAACAATAACGAGTAAGTACATCCGTATTTTGATCATCTTTGTTTTCATGCATAAAGAGAGAACACACACTATGCCTTTTCTCACACTAGCATGGTTCAATTTTAAACCCAAATTGAAAAATGGAGGTAATTTTTTAGACAACCAATGTCACTAAAATTCTTTTGATTCTCAAGATTTCTATGAAGCACGAGAGAAGTGCATAAGCATTTGAATGACACAAATTGCAAAGAAAATTACAAGACAATTAAAGCACAAGTTCATTTTAAGCCTCAAAACAATGATGAGTTCTTTTTAGAGCACCAATTGAAAGATGAGTTTTCCTTGTTGAATTTTAAGCCCAATTGAAAGATGTGATGTGAGGGTTCATTTTATCCAAATTTGAATGTTCATTTTAAACCCAATGGAAAATTAGTGTTTTGCCTAAAACTGAAAGCAAAAAAGCATTAAATTGGGTTATAATTGCCCCAAAGCGATGAACACTAGTTACAATTATAGAATGCTTAGATAAAAGAGAAGGTCTTCGATTTTTCTCCATGCCTTAAAACCTGCAAAACTCTGTTAGTCTAATAATGAAAACATAGTCAGACATCAATCAGTGATCAGATAATCAAAATAAATTAAGTTACATGCCGAAAAAAAATGTGAAGTTTCTTACCTTGGTTAAGCGTCATTGCCCATGATGGCGTCACAATTTGAAATTTGGGCATTGCTTTGTAGAGAGGCCATTGAGCATGATTGCATCATTGTTTTGATGGGCATTGCTATAAATGAGTGCGTCAAAATTTGAACTTTAAAAGCGTCGGTCTGGTGAAAGTGATCGTTTCCATTTTTGATCCACGATACTTCAAATTTAAATATGCATCGCTATATTTAAATCAACATCATCCAATTAAATATGCATTGCTATATCATATTGCTTGGGCATCGCTATATGGTGATGCTATTGAAATAGCATCACTGTTTGTGTTTTTAGCGTCATTACAACCTGCAAATTAGCATGACCATGGATTTTGAGCTAAAATATGGTTAAATGATTGGTTTTCCCTCCTAGCACCATAATGTCAATGCAAACTACTAGTATGGGACGAATCACGCTTGATCCATGAAGAGTCGAAGTATAATGGAGCCACCAATACTTGAATCTCAACAAGATCAATCAATGAAAATTGAAAGTAAACATTTTATCAAAAAACCTAACATGCTAAATTTATGAAAGCTTTAAAGAAAACATCTACTCTAATCTATTGAAACTTTATCTTGTGGAATTGGTGTCATGTTGATGTGGATCAATGACCCTTTCCCAATCCCGTGATAGTGAGCTTGTATCAATCGATTCTATGGAAGAGAATCGATGAAACCATGGTGTTTGATGTATTAAAAAAACTTAAATTATGCACAAAATAAACATGATGCAAGCTAAGTTACGATGAGTTTATGCTATAAATTATCTAATTGTGCAATTGCTAAGCTAATCTAAGCTAAAAATGAGCTAAAAGATGAAAACCCTAATTTATTTACAAACTAAGATGGATGCATGGAATCCATTAATGAAAGATTAAAGCTATTATGCAACTAAAAAAAACTGAAAATAAGCTAAATCTGTGCAAATTAAGAGTATGGATGTGAGTAAATTTAACAAAATAAGTTTGCAATAAAGATGGATTCATTTGTCTCCAAATAGTGATCTATTTATAGGAGAGCAAATGAGGAAAAAAAGGTTGAGATCAAAAAGCTTAATCAATGGTTCAAGATGAAGAGGCTGAAAGACATGGATCATGGATTCTCATCAATGGATGAGAATGCAAGATGAAAGTTAATCAAGGGATCACACTTGCCTCAAACAAGCACACTTTTGACCTGCTCACACAGGTCAAAGGTAACTTGTTAGGAGGTTTAAGGGTTAACTTTCTTTTGAAGCTAAGTGAGTTGATTGGAGGAGAGGAAATATTCCTTTAGGGTGAGGGAAAAGGTTATTTTTACAAATTAAAACAAAGTTTTAATTGTGCAAAAAGGATTAAGAATATTTCATGAGAATATTCCCTTTGCTTAGAGGAAAATTAGTTTAATTGCTAATTAAACAAGGTTTAATTTATGCAATTAGGGATTTAGAAGATATTCATTAAATTAGATGATTTAATAAATAAAGGAGGGGTGATGAAATGATATTTAATTAAATAACATAGGGTTATTTAATTAAATACGATGACTTAGGAGATTAAATTAAATATTTTGATTTATTTAATTTAATTAGATGAAGTGTTAGTGCGGAAAGAGATGAATTAACCCAATTAAATTAATTAGGCCAATTAGATGAAAATGATGCAATTAATTAATTATCTAGGCTAATTAAATCAATTTAGCGAAAAGAGGATGGATAAAGAGGAAATGATGTTAATAAACCCGATTTAAGTGTATGACATTGATTAGGACATTTTTTAGTGTCTAAAATTACAATTAAGTTAGGTGGAGTTTGAACTAAGTTACCAGAGTTTTAATGAGCATTAGTTAGGGAATAAGATAGAATTCCTCCTTAGGAATTAGTTGTTGAGTTCCACTCCTGAGAGCTCTTGAAATCTCTTGAAGGAGTCAAACCGAAATCAAATGTCACTATTTATAGTGCAAAACCCCCCAAATCAGTGGGGACATCCTTATCACATATAGTTGTAAGACACACCCAATTTGATAATTGAAAGATTAAATGATGCAAGAAGTGACACCAATGACCTTTCCCATCATTTTTGGTGTCGTTGTTGGGGACACTAAAAAATTTGGCTATTAAAGTTTGAAGCCTTAGTGTTGATAAGGAAGACAATTTAGATTGTGGATGAGATGAGCTAGAGACCCTCTAGGAAGTTTTCTTCCACGAAACATTGATTTTGATAAAGAACAAGTTCAACAACATCTTATTGCAAATCAAGAAGTGAATTGGGAACATTTTCAAGAAGAAGAAATGGGTGGCCAACCAAGAAATGATCCCCCACGAAATAGGACCTTTTCCTATCCTATTAGTCTAAGCAGAAGGGATGGTGAGCCTCCCATGAAAAATGTTTCACCTTCAGTTTTACTTACTTTTAGGGTAAAAAATTCCAAGGACCCTGACCAATTTATCTTTGAGTTTAATGTTTTATGCTAGACCTATTACTATACAACTGATAACTAGAAGTTGAAACTATTTCCTTCTACCTTAAAGGAGTCAACCTTATGCTGGTTCATGGGTTTAGGTGCTGGGACAATCTCAACTTGGTAAGAAGTGGAAACTTAGTTTTTGGATAAATACCAAGATTACTGTTGGGTAATAGATAGGAAAGAGGAGTTGTTTCAAATGAGACAATTGGAGGATGAAAGTATGGAAGATTATGCTGAAAGATTTCAGTTTGTGCATAAAAGGTGTGGTAATGGGTTGGATAATGAGATTAGTAAGACCATTTTTCTAAAAGGAATTGATGATGAGTCTAGAGAGTCTTTGAATCTTATGGGGAAAGGAGATATTAATAAGCTTTCTTTAGAAGATATTATTGAAATATGCAGAAACTACTCTAGGACTAGAGTAGGGACTAGAAGCTCTTGAAGAAACAAAATTCTCACTCCTACTGTGTCTCAAGTAATGGAGGAAATTGTAAATTTGAAAATTGATCTATTCCTTCATCTCAACATGCAAGGAGATAAGAAGATTACTGAGACTTTATCCATTTATTGTTCCAAATGTAGAGGGAAACACATTTTGAGAGAATGTCCATTAAATAAAATTGATCTCTATGAAATTTGTGAGAAAAATCATGCAACAAGTTCTTGTAGCCTCTTACCTGGAATTAAGAATCATCTAAAGAAACAAACTGTAATGGAGAAAGAACTTAATTATGTTGGAAAAATATCTCAGAATATAGGGTATAACACTAATCAAGGGAAATATGGTGCCAAAACTAATTTGAATAAGAATCCTTGGCCAAATACAAACCAATGGACTCCTCCTTACCAAACACAACGACTACCTACATTCTGGGGTCAACCTGAATGGATGAATCCTCAGTGTAACCAATCATAGTGACAATCAAATCATCCATAGTGGTAGCCGAACTAGCCATCGTGGCAAAAAAATCAAACACAATTTCAACCGTGGAAAAATCAACATCTGAGGCATCCCTGGGCACAGTCACCCCCATTAGTCACTAGTCCTAATCCTGTTAATGAACAAGTAAACCAACCTCAGCTGCTAGCGCAACCTTTTTCAAATCCAAAAAAAAAAATTGTAATGATTCAAATCCTCTTGCTCTAAATGTAATTAATGCTAACAATATTCAATTAAGGAACCGTAATGTCCCATCCATACCAAATGCCAAAGATTAGGAGGGTAAGAAGGAAAAAGAGTATTCAAAGGAAAATCAAGACTTTGATGATGTATAAAAAGTTAATCAGGAACCTTACCCTGAGCGTTTGAAAATAGAACAAGTAGCTTCGGACATCACTCAACCAAATTATATGAATGTGTTAGATTCTCAACTTCTCCATGAATTGAAAAATATCAATATTGAGATACCATTATTACAGGCCATTAAAAACATCCCAAAAATAAATCAATTGGTTAAGTCTCTTTGCATGAAAATTCCAGGTAGAAAGAAAAAATTACCTCATACAATATAGATAGGAACCAAACTCACTGATGTTTTGTTAGGGAGATTACTTCCCCTAAAGTATAGTGATCTTGGTAGTCTTGTGATAACTTTGAGTATTGGAGGGATTGAGATAACCAATGTGCTAATTGATTTGGGAGTAGCTATCAATGTTATCACATTAGACATTGTTGAAATGTTGGGTATGACAAGTGTTCAACCCACAACAACTATTTTATAGTTGGAAGATCAATCTATTGCCAAACCTGAAGGTGTTCTTCAAGACATCATGGTTACCATTGATACATGGGATTATCTAGTTCTTAAAGCTAGAAGGAGGGATTTTGGTTATCCAATTATCTTATGTAGACCATGGTTAGCTATTGCAACAACATTAATAGATTGCAAATAAGGAAGTATGATAATTTATAATGGCCAAAAAAAGGAGTTATCACTTTATCCTCTAGCCCAATGATCGTTTCAACCTAATACTCAACTTTGGGTTGATGAGGATATAGAGTCAGAAGGAGATGGTGTTGCAGAATTGGCCATGGTTACTTTGGTAGAAAATGCCAAGGAATATGAAGAACAAGATCCTAATTCTGAAAAGATTGGTCAAGTAGAGAAGAAGAAGAACTATTTGAGAATGTTACATCAAAAAAATTTACATCCATGTCCCTTGAATACAATTGTTGGTGATCCACTTGATTCTAATAATGAGACTAAAGAAATTACGGTAGTAGGGGATAAGCCTCTTTTCATTAATTCATCCTTATCCTCCTCACAAGAAAAGGAATTGAATCAAATTTTGGAAAATCATACTGAAGCATTTTCTTGGGAATATTAAGACATGAGAGGAATTCACCCTTCTATTTGTACTCATAATATGTATACTAGAGATGTTAAGCCGGTAAGGCAAGGTCAAAGAAGAATTAATCCTATTCTTCAAGATTTTGTAAAGCAAGAAATAGAAAAAACTATTGAAAGTGGGGTTTATTTATCCAATATCTGATAGTCAATTGGTTTCCCTATTGGCTATTATTCCCAAGAAAAATGACAAATGGTGTGTATGTGTGGATTATAGAGAATTAAACAAATCCACTAAAAAAGATCATTTTCCTTTGCAATTTATTGATCAAGTAATTGATAACCTAGCTGGTAGTAGTTATTTCCCTTTCTTAGATGGCTTTAGTGGGTAAAATCAGATCCAAGTGGCTCCTGAGGACCAGGATAAGACTACCTTCACATGTCCTTGGGGTATGTATGCTTATACAATACTATCATTTGGACTGTGGAATGCACCAACCACTTTTCAAAGAGTTGTCCAGACCATTTTTGTGGATTTAACTACCTCATGTGTGGAAGTATATATGGATGATTTTACAGTTCATGCACAAACATTTGAAGAGGCACTTCAAAGTTTGAATAAGGTTTTGAAAATATGTAAGGACCATAGGTTATCTTTGAATCATGAAAAGTGTTCCCTCATGATGACATAAGGGATTGTTCTATGACATCACATTTCAAAATAGGGAATAAAAGTTGATCCCAAGAAAGTAGAAATCATTCAACAGATTGAGATCCCTAAAATTCAAACTGATGTTTGAAGTTTTCTTGGGCATGTTGGTTACTACAGAAGATTCATTGAAGGGTTTAGTAAAATTTATGAGCCTTTTTTCACATTTCTCAAGAAGGACATGGAGTTCTTATGGACAAATGATTGTCAAAAATATTTTGAAACAATTAAACATGCCTTAACTACTTCTCCAATTATCAAAGGACCTATTTGGGGAGTTCCATTTCATATACATACTGATGCATCCAAATTTGCTATTGGTGTAGTTTTGGGACATAAATATGAGAATGAAGAAATGCATGCTATCTACTATGTTAATAAAGATCTGAATCCTATCGAAAGGAATTAAAAAACAACTGAAAAAGAGTTTTTAGCTATAATATATGCAATTAATAAAATTAGGCACTATATTATTGGTTACAAGCTATTCATTCACACCGATCATGCTGCTATTAGGTATCTGTTGAATAAAGCTGTGGTGGGTGGACAAATTATAAGATGGCTATTATTGTTGCAATAATTTGATGTGACCATTATAGATAAGCTTGGTAAGGATATTTTTGTTGCTGATTTCCTTTTGAGAATTGTTTTACAAGGTGATCAAGAGCCAGTAGATGACACATTTTTAGATGAGCACTTGTTTTCAATATCAATTCATCCTTTGTGGTTTGCTAATCTTGCAAATTATCTTGTAATAGGGAAGTGTCCAAATCATTTTAATCCTAAACAAAAAAGGAGACTAATTCATGAAAGTTCTAGATTCCAATGGATAAATGGAATTTTGTTTAAAATGTGTCCTGGTCATGTTCTTCGCAAGTGTGTTGTAGAAATAGATGTTTATGATGTCATACATGCTTTCCATCATGAACCATAAGGAGGACATTATTTAGTGATCAAAATAGTTCATAAGATCCTAGGAGTTGGTCATTTTTGGCCATCGATAACAAATGATGTCTCATTCTTTGTTAAGCATTGTAATGAATATTAGTAGATGGGAAAACCTACACCAACAATAAATATTTCGTTACAACCTCAAATAGCTCTGGAACCATTTGAGAAATGGGGAATTGATTTCATGGGACCTGTTGATCCACCTTATAGAGGACAACATTATATTCTAGCCTATACAAACTATGCCACAAAGTGGACCAAAGTGAAAGCTTTTCCATCAGCAAGGGAAGATAAAGTAGCTGATTTTCTATATAAACATATTCTTTAGAGATTTAGTGCACCAAGGGAAATAGTGTCAGGCCAAGGACCATAGTTTGTGTCTACTATGATAGAAGCTTTTATGCAAAGATATTAGGTGACACACAAGAAATTTACACCATACCATCGTCAGGAAAATGGGCAAGTAGAAGTTACTAACTAGGAATTAGAAAATATTTTGACAAAGACTATTTCATTAAGAAAAATAGACTGGGCAGAAAGGTTAGATGAAGCAGTCTAGGCTTACAATACAACCTAGAAGACAACCACAAGATTCTCCCCATATGAGCTAATGTATGGGAAAACTCCAGTCACGCCTATTGAGTTTAAGTTGTAGAATTAAAAACAACATTAGATGTTAGTATTGATTTTCCTGAGGCAGAAAAAAAAATTCTATAGAGGAACTGATTGGATGAAATGAGAATGGAAACTCTTCAACACACAAAATAATCTAGAAGCAGAGGAAAGAATGGCATGATAAGCACATTGTGACCAAAAAATTCAAGAAAGGAGATCAGGCACTACTATTTGATTCCAGATTCCAAGAATTTAAAGGGATATTTCATAAAAGATGGCTGAGACCCTATGAAATTGATCAAGTTTTTGAAAATGGAGTTGTTCAACTAATACCAATAGATGGAGAAAGAAGGATTATACTGGTTAATGGTCATCGTCTGAAGATATATCACAAACCATCATCAAAAGAAGAGTTTTTACCATAATTACATAATAGAATTGAACATTTTCTTGTGAAGGATATTTCTTCCATAGAAGAATGTGCTTCTTCATATTCCTTTTGAAAAAGCTATGAATAAAGAAAGTAAATTGAAAACCAGAAATGATAGTTTACTTTCTGAAAAATGATTCAAAAAAAAAACAAAAAAGGGAATGGTTGAAAACTAGAAATGGCGGTCTTCCTGGGTCAACTTCAGTTTGCTCTTGATGGTCTAAAAAATTCTCATAAATAAACCTTTATAAATTTTGAGCTCTCTTTGATTGGATCATTGGGATCTTTACCAATTGAGTTAATTTGTACACTCTGGTGGACTTCTACATTAAATAAAAAGGTATGCATTTATTGTAAGTATTATATTTAAAGTATTATTTTTCTGACTTTGTTAGTATAATGTGAAGTTAAGTAAATATTTTAAGTATAGAAGCCTCCGCCAACTAGTTGTTAATATTATAATAAATCTGTGTTAATTATTACAAAAGTTGGTGGAGAGATAAGTGTGTGACATTAAATGGCTTACACAATGATTGCAAGTAATGTTAAGATTTTCACATTATTGCAAATAAAATTTGCATGTGTTAGTGCCACCACCAATTTTGCAAATCATAATGCAAAGTACAGGGTTGTTGTGTGTGAATTGTCCAGAAGGAGTAAAGAGAAATTGATACTGGATGTTTGACACGATGTGCCATTTTTGAAAAGTTGATGCTTTTAAAAGAAGAAACACTCATTTTTCATTTTGTTCCAATAGTTTGTGGCCGCCATTTTCTTTGTCGAGTTGCATAAATTAAAAATGAGAAACAAGAGAAATGCAGAGCCTAAAAATTTCAACTTGGACTCTGAGACAAAAATATTTCTTAGAGAAGCCGGATGGCTAGACTTTATTATGATGTATGAGGGTTTTGATCTAGAATTGGTTGAAGAGTTTGTGAGAAATTTTCAAAGGGGAAGTAATAGAAGTCAGTCCTGGGGTTATAAGTGAATTATTAGGTATTCCCGCTGAAGGAGAACCAGTAAATAAAGGACATATTAGTTTTTAAGAGTTAGTTTTAGCATTTCATCAGGAACCTAAGGGGCGACCTGAAATTCAGTGGCACAAAGGAAGTTAGAGGGCAATAGCTTGGAGGAACCTTGGAAAACCCCTGTTATGTGGTTAATGAATTTCTTCACTTGCAAAGGAAAATATGGCATAGTATTAGGGCCAAGAATGTGATTGTTGATGCATTTAAGGTATGGTAATATGAGGCCTTCTACAAAAATCAATCTACCTATTTTTTCTATTTTCTCAAATCTCTTTTATGATATCTAGAGCAAAATCTAGGGGTACATCATCTACCAGATATCATAGTTTGATACATTTGATTATTAAGCATCATTTTTTGAGGAAAGAGTTCAGAAATGAAGGGTGGCTTGAATTTTTTCAACTCCCACTGTCAAACATGGAAGAAAACCCAAAAAAGGGGCCCGCAACAAAAAGGGTAAAAATTGAAAAAATAGAATCTTTACAAAAAGGACAAAAAGAGAAAAAAAGGAAGCTACAAGAATCTGTTAGGGTAACCCGTAGTAATTCTAAAAAGAAAAAAGTAAGAGTCACATGAAGAAAACCCTAGTACTATTGAAACCCATGTTCCAACTCCTGAAAACTTACCAGAAACCCCCTGAATCTCCTCAAGACACTTTAGGAAGCCATGAAAAGGTTTAAACCCCTGTACAATCTCCTGAACATGCTATTATCCCTCATGAAGTCCCATGTCCATCTCCTAAAAGAAACCTCGTGATTGAATTCCACACCTCACATCATGAGGAAAAATCTCCTCATATTTTAATTAAAAATAGCTTTGCTAAAAAATCTTATAATCAAATGGAAGAAAGGGAAGCTTTTGATGAATTTGAATATGAGGAGGCTAAATCTCTCCTCCACTTTCGCCTATTCTTGAAAGAAGGAAGGGTAAAGAGTCAATGATTGAGCAGGACAAATTTCTTAAAATATAGGAAGGAGGAAGGACGAAGGAAGAAGAAGAGTTAGTAAGGGTGATGGTGATATCAAGAGTACAAGCAAAGTTAGAGGAAGAGAAAAGAAAAATGTAGTTTCTTGAGGAGAAATTAAAAAGGAATTAAGAAGAGTTGCAACAGTCTATGAATAAAATAGAAGAAATGAAAAAGGAAATGGAAGAAAAAGAAAATACTTTGCAAGGATAGCTAAACAAAACAAAGGATGCTTTAAATCAAGCTAATGCATAGATATTAGCAAATGCAGAGGAAAAGCAAGGTTAAGGGCAGTGTTAGAACAAAAAGAGGAATAGTTAAGACAACCATCCGAAAAATTAAATTTTCAAGAGGCTTCCACCTCATCTACTCCATCCAGATACCCCTCTTTGCCTCCTATGCCACCACCTATTCCAAGAAGATACATTTCTCTAACAACAGTGAAACTTAAACAAGAAAATCACCAATTGAAAAATCAAATTCAATTGTCGGAAAAAGAAAGAGACAGAGCAAATGAAAATTTTGAGCAAGTTGTAGAATTGTCCTCGGAAATGTTGTCCATGAGGAAACCATCAAATTTATATACATTTTTTTGAGGGAAATATTTCTTCAATGGAAAATCAATCAACTGGTTCTAAAAAGAAAAACTGATTATAATGATGAAAGTGATTTTCTAGAAGAATTTAATAACAATCATCCAACTATTTAGAACCAGATGTGTGAATATTTTCAACATGGTTTTCTTCTTGGGAATTTTCCACAATCATTTCTAAATGTTTTTATAAGAGAATTGCAAATTAGGTCTTTTGTATCATTGCTGCAAAATCAAGTTGAATGGGAAAATCAGATAGATTAATAAAAATATGCACAAATGAAATTGGGTATCCCTATGAGGGATGAAACCCCCTGGTTAATGGATTTTAGAGCCGGTTTTAGATATTTTGCACTATCATAGAATGTAGCACCAGTTTATAGGAAAAATATTTCTGAGAGCATTCATGTTTTCAAGGATGTTCAAGATCAACTTCCATATAGAGATTTGGTTGTAGTAAGAGAGAGGTTTCACAACATCCCAACGTCGTTGAGAAGAAGAGAACCCATCTCTCCATGAAATATTACATGGAGTCTCACTAGAATAAGAACCTTGATAGATATCATAGAAGAGAAAAAATCCAATTGGATTGGAATGAGATTCAAACTACCCTTAATCATAATGCCTGCACCTACATTAGATGCACCACCACAATTTATAGGGGAAATTTTGAGAAATTGGATGACAAGAATTGAACAACTAAATGGATATGCTCATCGTATGAATTTCTTAGAATATATGCTGCAAGGTGCTGATTTGGTTACCTGGTTGGAAAGCAAAAACATAAATTTTACAGATCCCCAACCATGAGGACATGGTTGACAACAAGAGGGGGAGAATGATGGGTGTTCTAAATGATACTTTAAATGCTCATTTTATGATCACAAAGACTTTATTATATTGTTAATTAGCAATGTTGGATGTAGAATACATGCTTTTATGTTTGCTCATTTTACTTTATATTTGACTAATTAGGGAATATATTTGAAATAATATCTTACATTGAATGTGTCGCTTTTAATGATGCTAATGAAGGAATAACTATGCAATTTGAAATCTTTGTTGTCACATTAGCATCCTATTTTTAAGGATTTCATTCAAGTGATTAAAGGATTGCTTCATGATGTGGATTTGTTAAACTCTCTGTTTAAAAAACATGGAATCAATCGCGCTCTTGATCACTCCAGTTGGATATTGATTCATCATAATTTCAAATTGACTTCTTTAGTCGGTTGGGAAACTTCTTGTTTCAATTGTTAGGTGGCAGAATTCTCTCTAATACTTTCAGTTCTATTTCAGTTTTAGATTGCCATTTTGTATCTTGGTGGGTAGCACCATGATTTTGAATTCAAATAAGGGATATGTCTATAAATATCCATCTTTAGGGATAGTCCAGAGTTAGATAATTTTTTGCTTGATATTGTAATGATTGTACTACACACTTTTGTTCCATTTCCCTATTTGGGCCAATTTGAATGCAAATAAGAAGTTAATCCAAATCTCAGTGTTAAAGGTCCCACCAGAGGAAGAGCAAGGCTAGCTCGACCAAAGGAGGTGATTTGGTATTGTATTCTTTTGATTTAGTTAATTTCTTTTCAAATTGTATCAAGTGAAAAGTTAAGAATCTTGATTTTTGTTTAATCATTGTTAGTAATTACATCTATTCATAATTTTTAGATTAGTTCATTGTGTTTTTAAGATAGTTTATTATGATCCACTATAGATTAAAATTTATTTGTTTACTTTAAGAATCTTGATTTTTGTTTAATCACTGTTAGTAATTGCATCTATTCATACTTTTTAGATTAGTTCATTATGTTTTTAAGATAGTTTATTATGCTCCACTATAGATTAACATTGATTTTTTTACTTTAGATTTGAATGTTGTTCATAGGAATTAGACTTAGTAACTATTTTCAAATGCATGATGGTTTTGGTAAAGGTATTAATGATGACTGATGGGAAGATTTAAAACCAAAGCTTATTTGAAATTCATTCATGGAATTTAGCATTGTTGTTTTCTAGATTAATGTTTATTTTCTTGTAAGCGTAAAATAGACTTTATTTTCAAATAAAATAAGAGTAGAATTTGAATTCCAAAATTTAGAGTAAGTGTGAATTTAGTTACATTTTAATTCTTCCATGAATCAATTACAATTAAGTTAGATGGAGTCTAGACTAAGTTACCATAGTTTTAATGAGCATTAGTTAGGGAATAAGATAGAATCAATCCTTAGGAATTAGTTGTTGAGTTCCTCTCCTGAGAGCTCCTGAAAACTCTTGAAGGATTCATATCAAAATCAAAAGTCACTGTTTATAGTGCAAAACCCCCCAAATCCATGGAGACATCCTTGTTGCATATAGCTCTAAGACACACCCGGTTCGATAATTGAAAGATTAAATGATGCAAGAAGTGACACCAATGACCTTTCCCATCAATTTATGCTTAAGGTAGCATGAAATTTGATTAAGGATATGATAATTCACCTTTAAAACCTCTTGAATGTACCCATTGCACACTTAGGAGGAAAATGGATAGAGAGATAAAGAGAAAATAAGAGAGAAATAAAGAAATAGAGAGGGAGACAAAGAGATAAAAAGAGAGATAGAGATACAAAAATAGAGGCATAGATATAAAGGAATAAATATGGAGAGACAAAGAGATAGAGATAAGAAGAGAAATAAAGAAAGAGAAGAGGAGAGACATAGATAGATATAGTCACATAAAGAGAAAGATAGAGAGATTAAGAGAAATAGGAGACAAATATATATATATATATATATATATGGGAGAGGGGGAGATAAATAAGGATATCAAAAAATAGTAAGGGGAGAAATATAGGGAGAGAGAAAAAGACAAAGAGAAGAAATGAGAGAAAGATAGATAGAGGAAGAGAGAAGGAAAGACAAATATAGAGAGAAACATGGGAGAGAGAAGAGAGAGATTGAGAGATAATAAAAATATAAAGATAGAGAGGGAGACAAAGATATAAGGAGATCTCTCTCTCTTTCTCTTCCCATATATATCTATATATATATCTCCCCATATGTACCCATCCCTACCTCTCTATATATATCTCCCTCTCTTTACCTCTCTCTCTATAACTTTGTATCTCTATCTTTATATCCCCCCATCTCTCCCTCTCTCATTATCTCCCCCTCTTTCTATCTCTATTTCTCTCTCTCCCTCTCTCTCTCCATTTCCATTTCCATCTCCATATCCATCTCCATCTCTATCTTATTATCTATCTCTCTCTCTATCTCTATCTCCTTACCTCTCATTACATCTATTTCTCTCTTTCCCCTTTATCTTTCCTTGTTACACCCCACCCTAGTTTACAAAAACTATTTTTTACTTTGAGTAAATTATGCAATGAAATTTATGATCTGAAAAGCTAGTTATGCTATAATGAAATTATGCAATGTTTTGAATTAAGTTTTCTGATAGAACTATGGATGTTTTGATGCCATGAATTAGATAAAATTTTATGCAAGGAATTTATTTCTTTAATAGAAAATGTTGATATGAATGCAATATGATGAAGATACTGTATTGATTATTAGGCTAACTACCTTTGCATTTCCTAAGTGATGATGTAGGATGATCCAAACACCTTCAAGAAGAAAGAGGGGGAGTATCATTTGGGAGAAAGGTGATGTTGTGAGGCCTTTGGTTATGCCATTTGATCTTGAGTCGGTCTTGAAAGATTCACTTAACCTAATAGGTCTAGGAAATGTCTTTCATGTTTGAGGTAAGCCATCTTGTGTTAGTTTGTCTTATTCCTCATTTTTGTGATGTAAGAAGGTCTATGGTTTGTAATCCTTCTTGCTTCTTTTTCTATATAAGTATATGTTTGAGTGAATATATAATACACATATGTACTTTGGCAAGAAATCCAACGTATGCATACATTGTTTCGTGTATGCAAAAATGGATGCATATGCACATGTGTAGACGAAACTATCATGCTTACAAACATGTATGTATGTTCATGTGTGTATAAATGAACATGTGCATGCATGTGAATATACATATATACTCGTACTATTTAATAATGTGTTGGAATGATATTTTTCTCTTGGTAATGATGCCAAGTCGTTATGATCATTAACGTCACAATTCGTATTATTAATGTCACCTTGATTAAAGGTTATCATAATCCTTTATTAGTATTAAGAATCAACTTATAAAGCTGATAGTTGCTATAATGAGGCTTGATTTCTTTAATAAGGAAGAGCTCATGCTAAGTGGCTAGATTCTTATTAAATTAAGTTCTTGGTTTTAATTGTGAAGGCTAAATCGATTAAGGATATCGATGTGTTGATTTTATCTTTTTCTTCGAAGGCAACCATCACAATGTTTTGCATTCCAAAGTTTTTGGAAATTATTTGTAGCCACAAGCTCCATCATATGAATAAAAACTTATGTCATGTGAGTTGAATGTTTAATTAAACCTTTTTGTAGATATTATAAGGATCTCGTAGCTATTTAAAACCTCCATATTGGAAGAGAAAGCTGTTAGAATTGGCTATGGAGATAGCCATCCAAGAACTAGAGGCCAAATGGAAAGCACAAGGAGAGAAGATATGAACATGACAAGAATAAAGTACATTCTTATCAATTATGATTCAATAGATGTTATGTTGTAGAAACCCCTTGGTTATATAGCCAAGGTGAGATACAAGATGCCATAGGATTATGACATGAGACAACTTATCACTCTTACCTAGGTTCACATGTGTTACAAGTCAAAAGATAAGATAATGACTAATGAAAACTAACAACTTCAAGAAATATTCCTAGGACCTAAGTAAACTTAACATGTAAATAAGTCCCCTAGTAATGAATTAACTAGGTACAAGACTTTATTTACACCAACACCTCCCCTTAAGTGCAACTTAGGGAGTAGTAGATTATTATGCAAATGATACAAAGATGAAAGAATGGGTCCTAGATATGAGGTCATGTTAGGTACCCATGTACAAATGTAAATGAAATCTCTCACAAATGGAGAAAAGGAGAAAACCTAGTGGGAAAAAAATCTTCCCTAAAAGAGAGATGAAACACAATAAATAAATGCTCTCAATGATGCATGAGAAGGCCAAAACCCCATGTGAGGAAAAATACCCCCCATAAGAGAGAAGAAAAGAGATAAGGTAGCCCCCCTCAATGTTGAGTCTCCTGTAATGATGGTAGAAGCTCGACATTGAATGCTAAAGATGATCCAATCTCGTCAAACAATGCTCCTCCCCTTAGGAAGAAACAAAACCAAGAATGTATGCAAGATGTCAAGAAGATGGATGATATGTGATGATGCCTTTGAAGCATGCTCAAGTCTCTCCATTTTGATGTTGAAAGTTGAGACAACGTTTTAGGCCACACTATTGAAGAGGACAATCCAAAATCTAGTAGACCTGAATGGAGAACATGATCAAAAGATAATGATATCCCCTTTGAAGACAAAGAAGCCTCTAATTTTTTTTCCAAAAGCATCTACAGTCACTTCAAACTGCAAAGAATGATCATGTAGAGATTGAAAAAGAGGGTCAAGGTGTTCCCTCACAACAACTAAAGAAGGAACTTCTCCATCAAAGAGAATATGAATGTCATCAACGATGTCCCCCAAATATGCAATATGACACAAACAAGCTTGAAATACCTGTCAAGAAGCCATCACAAGTAGTCAAATCTAAAAGACTATGAAGTATGTCCTGCTACACTGAATCACAAGGAACCAAAACTATGGAATTACAAGCATCATTAGCTACAATAGTAGATGGAGGAGATGAAATGCATGACTCAAGAATTGGATCTGATGTGAGAGCTCTAAAGTTTAAGAAGCAAATGTCTCATCTAAATAACAATTCACACTAGAAGTGTGATCAACAACCGAAGGAACAATGTCACCATCAGAAGCAAAATATACAAAGGTATACAATTGAGAAGAATGGTCAACTACCCTAGTAGCAATGATATCTCTACTCTCCAAATATCGAATGATGATTGAATTAGGTGTTGTGAATGATGATCTGCACCTAGATAAACATAGACAAACACAAGAGAACTAGTCATTCAAATAAGCACAAATATCATTCCCTATGAAATTCTCAAGCATGCAAAGAAGATGAAAAAAAAACTAAAAACATGAAGTAAACATGAAATCAAGTATGAAATCTTAATCTAAGCTACCCAAACCTCATCCCATAGGTGGATTGATGTCACTTTGATGTGGAAAGTGGCCCTTTCCTAATCCCAAGTTGATAAGCTCCAAGATTGTTGATGCAATGTGATGAAATTTCTCCAAAGTGGTGATGAATTCAAGCTAAAATGATGAAGATGCAAGTAGATGTGAGATAAAAATGAATGTGATAAATGCCAATTTCCCTCAAAGATAGTGATAACAATTGAATGATTTGTGGATGAAATGAGCATAATGAATTTGCATGAGATTGTGGATCCATTTCAAGTAGAAGAGGCTTCTACTTATAGGACTCAAGGGTTGAGGAAGAGGTAAAATTGGTGAATGTGGGATTAAAATGGGAGCCAATGGGATTGTGACACTTGTCACAATTCTATTGGACGAGGATGGAGCACATTTTAAAGAATGTGTAGAGTAAAGGAGATGTAAGAGGAATAAATGAATGTGGTTGAGAGTGTAAGAGAATGTGGGTGAGGAGGTAAGAGAGATTAATGCCCTTGTAAGAGACAAGATGGCATGTAAGAGGGAGTAAATTCCTTTATAAGAGGTATTTAAGGGTGTGTAAGAGGATTTTGGAGTGAAATTGAATGAGAAGGTAATTGAGAGGAATATTCCTAGGAATATGCCATTGTGAGGATAAATAGGGTAATTAGATAATTAAAAGAAATGAATTTTATGTGCAACCTAGTTAGTTGACCAGGGGTTGATTTAACTCTTGAGGAGTGAAAAGCTAGAGGATTTGTTAATGATGATTAGAAAGTGATTTATGGTTAATTAATTCAAAATTAATTAACTTGGATGGGTTAGGAGATTGCAAAATTTGATTTGATTTATTTAATCAAATGAGAGGATTTTGGGGGAATTTAATTAAAAATGATGAATATTAGTTAGAGGAAAGGTGAATTAATCTAATAAAGTCAATTATTTGATTAATAGTAGAAATTGATGAATTTAACTAAATAATGCTAATTATTTAATTAATTGATTAATCCAAAGTGATTTAGGAGGAAATGATGTTAATTTATCAAAATTAGATGCATAATATCAATTAGGATTATTTAAGTGTTTGAATTTTTCCCCTCTTTGAAGTGAGGTACCTGCTATGTTTATTCAAAGAACAACATTGCCAATATCAAAATAAAAAAAATGATTTTTTCAGATGCCCCATTGTTGCCCAAATGGAAGGAATTATGCTACTACACTGTCCCCTCGAGAGATCAGGTGAAAATTATGATTTTAGGTCGAGCTCATGACAAATATGCTTTATGGATGTATGAATGGTTATGTTATGAGATGCTTAGATTAACAGATCTATATTATGACGATGATGCAAATGAGATGTTTTCTTAAGATGCTTAGAATAACAAATCTATATTATCCTAAACAAATTAAATGATGATGCAATGCATGTGAGATGGATGATGTCTCCTATTATGATGATATGTATGAGTATGTATGATGTGTATATGTTGATAGTTTATGAATGTAGGATGAATGCATTGATATTTTGGTGAATGCCATGATAGCATGTTAGTGTGAAAGATGATAGAAGAATGAGATCGATCAACCCTTGATTTTGAGAAGATACAAAAGTCCAACAAGTCTATGATTCGTTAATAATTTATTAGATATGATGATGAGTGATGATTTGTTGCTTATCCAGGGATTGGGGATAAGCGCAATAAGATAAATCACAAGAAAAGATCAAGTAAACAAACAAGTCAATGTTCTTCATACCTCTAACCAAAGGGATGTGTTTTGCTTAGGATAAGTATCCAAAGTGATTACCAAAGATAATTCCCATTGTAGGAAGGATGCATCCTAGGACATGTTAGTGGATGGTGGCAAGTTGATAGGTTGTTTGAAAAGGCCGTTGATATAAGGTTCGATTGACATGTTTGAGAATGATCAAGAGTTTGATTTTGCATTTAAAATTTTGTTGTTTCAATTTTGATTTTTTATTTGAAGTTTTCTTTTGCTGACTATTGTGGTTGTTTCTATTTGTATTGCCAAAGGATGAAGGTGGCGATTGATTTATTATGGATGATAGATTATCATGGGTGAAGCGAAATGAGATGGATGGATTTTTTCAAATATTTGGATGTTTTTGTGTATCGGGGGCTCATCAATGATGGTATTGCCTATGTTTAAGCTCAAAGACAATGTAGTTTGAACAACCATGTTTTTGAAATTTTTCTGAATTTTTGACCTATTTTGGGATTTTGATATGTTTTGAATGTTTTTTGATTTTTTGCATGGTTTTGAAAATTTGGATATGGATATGTGTGATGATATTAGTGATCTGTTTTGGGATTTTGTTGAAAACTAAGCTAAGTTTGATTGATCTTATTGATGGATTAATGATGATAACATTGTGGAGGATACACAACAATGCAAGGATAGTGTTAAGCAACACGAGTATTGGGAAGGATATCCCAAGATGATGATGGATTGATCAAGATTGTGATGCGTAGTTTGGAACAAAATTTGTTTGAATGATTTGATGTGACACTGAAGTGAAAATTAGATGCGACTGATATTGATTGTTTGGATTGATGTTTGATGAAAGATAAAGCTTGATAAGGAACATCTTCTTGCCAAAATATGTCATGGGTTTGTGATTTGGATTTTAACTCACAAATGATTTGACCAATTTTATTTTGCGTTTTCCAATGTTTGGATCACCACATAAGTTGGAAAATATAGATCAAGATTTATTCTTGAAGCAAGATGTAAATATCTTCCCCAAGTGTCTAGAAATGTATGGAATGCCATGGGTGAATGCTTGGATAGATATATGGATAGATGGATATGGTAAGCATGAAAAGGATGCCAAGGATTATCTTGTGACAAGATAAGGTGTTCAAATAGAGGATGCTCATTTGGATAGTGCTTCATGGCTTAGATAATGTTGGGTAGGATAGGATCAATGATAATGAACCATGTGAAGATGTGTACCATAAGAAAGTGTGAATTGTACACCAAAATTTTATCAAGATCAAGATAATTTGGAAGATGGATGTAGATGGATGAAAATGGATTGGAGAAATGGTTCATGGGTGAATGGTTTAATTATGGATAGGATGGATGAAATGCCAGATTTATTGTGGATGAGATAAGATGCTTTCACTTGAACTAGTGCACAAAGATGATCGATTCTACACATGACACCTATTTTCTAGGTTTTCATCATGGTACCTATCCCAAAGTGCCATCAAAGTGGTTTTCACTAGAGGACAATTTTTTTATCTTTACTATTTTCATGATTTTTTGATTTTTTGATATTTTTTGTGAAAGATTTTGACTTCATGCTGAACCACCTGGTGGTGTCGATATAGATGCTTCTGTCATAATGTGCCATTGATATCTTGCTTGAAGAAGCTACTTTTCCAAGATACGTGCACTTGAATACAAATTTTGAGATTCTTGATCTACTTTGTTGATATCAGAGTTAACGTTGTCTTTATGCGTATATTGCGATAGAGTACCTTCTAAATCATTATGATGAAGGGTTGCTGCCAATACATTGTCAATGTGAGAATTGGATATCATGGATGGAGGAGTGGATGGTGGAGTATGTTTAGGAATAAAATATGGATTGATTGATAGTTTGAAACTTTTGACTCTCCAAACTTGGGAAGATGAGCAATGATGGGTGGTTATAGAAGTGTGCATGGAATTAGAACCAACTGCTTGATACACTTTGTACGTTACTTGAGAAGCTTGCTTTTGCATTTGTAAATTTCTTTGATGGATACATTTCCATTTTTTATTTTTCCCCATATTTTTTTTGAATAATGGAGTTTGATAGGGATGATCTATATTTGTATTTTTTGGTATCCATGTATATTTGATCTGTCCATTATGATTCCCAACTTCTTTTTCTTTGATAACGTTCTTTGTACTTTGATTCAAATATTTCTTTTGATGTTGGTTCCAAATCATAGATGGGGTGATGGGTGGATGAAGATTCGTGACGTGGTTGGTTTTAGAATTGGCGCTACTTTCATCATAATGATTCTTCATGTTCCCTATGTTGAAGTTTTGTCACATCCCTGCCAGTCACCTCCCTACATAATAGTGAAAGTATGGAACTGAATTAAAAATAAAATAATAAAATAAGATTTACAATGGAGCCCACAATCAACAAGGAAGGAATTCATTAAATCAAAAGATAAGTAGCATTAAAGAGGAGAAGGACATGGGTCAAGGCGGGGTGTTCGTGCCATTAAGAGGAATGGTGCCCTAGCTCCCGAAGCCTTCTAGATGACAAGTTGCATAGAAAAAAAGAGTAGAAGGTAGATTTCCAAATAATTGCAACCCCCTTTGTCTCTAGCTAATTCTGGAGTGGGGAAATAGAGAGGGAGAAGAAATGTAGAGAGAATGAAGGAGGGAGAGACAAAAGAAATTGTGCAAGAAAAATAAGTTCCTGAAAGCCTTAAGACTTGTGCAATCCCCTTCATCTAGACGCATGCATTGTTTGGGATAGGATGAAGACATGTGGAGAGGAAATTAGAAGAGAGGGACACGACCAAGAGATAGTGTGGAGGTATGGAGGCATTAGAATTTTGGCAAGTTCAAAGCTAAATTCCAAATCTATGCCAACATCTTCCTTTCCTGTGTAGAAATGAGTGTTTTGGGATGAAAATGCAAGGGGGAGAGGAATACAGTGCGGGAGAGGAAGACACATAAATGTGAAAGAGGGTAGAAGAATCTAATTGGATCTTGTAGAGGCACATTCAATGGAATTGTTGAAGAGGCTTTAGAATATTTCAAGAAGATGCAATAGGCATGATAATTTTCTTGGAGGAAGAGAGCAAAGGAATGTGTGGAGTTAGGAAATTTGTAGGAGGCAATTGTAAGGAAAGAAAATAGAGATGCCAATGGAGGACTTGTGTAGGAGAGGAATTGATTCCCATGCCCACATCATAAATGCCATCCATATCATTCTTAAAGCTAAGTAATCCCATCCCATACTATTAGTTCCTAAAATAGTGTTTAATTTTGCACTATTCTTTCCTGTAGCTAAACGAGCATTTGGGAGATTAAGAATATAAGATTATGTTTTTAAGAATGGTATTATTGGGATTAATTCTATAAGATTAAATTATTTTATCTTTGGAATGTTTGAACTATCCTCTAAATATAAGTTGAAGTTTGTGCGTGTTCTTTTTTCAAGTGGTTATATGGAATAAGATTAACACTCATGTTTATCTTAGGTTCCCCATTACTAATGTATAAATGTAGAAAGTGATAAATTTATTATGCATCATTGAATAACACTAAAAAAAGTTTTTAACTTTAAACTTTATATGTTTTACATTTTTTTCCATTTTATGAATCACATATAGTTATAGGAAATATGCATATTTTACTCTTTTCTTAAATCATTGCATGTATAAAATAAAATTAGAAGACCAAATATTTATACTATCTCTCTCTAGCTCACTAACCATCAAGTAACCCTTGTGATTTGTGTAAGCCTACCTTGGCTTAGAATTAAGAGAAAACAATTAGTAAGAAAAAGATAATATGGTATGAGCTATTGTATGATACTTCAAGCGAGATGGTTTAATGATACTGATGAGTATAATATTAGTGAGGGAAAATGTGGTCCAAGAGAAATATTAAACGTTTATTCATTTATATAAAATGGCATTTTAATTATTCCTTGATTAAATAAAAGGAACCCATCCTTTAATTCATTAATTTTGAGATTGGGTTAAGAGACAAACCATTTGTAATCATACAGTGACATCTTTTAATTTAAATATGATGCCCTTACTGAATTATTCCTTCATTGGAAAAGTACTATTTGGAATTTTGACTTATATTGCAACTTAGTTCACCTTAAAATAAATACCAATGAGTGGGTGTGACTGTGGGTAATTTTTGGTTAATATATTATTAATGATATAATCTAACATCTATTTTGGGGATATGATTATTATTAATAATCAAGGACTTAAATTGATATAGGATGGATTGTCATTCTGGTTTCAAAAGTATATCTATGATTCTTTATTATTACTAGAACCCCAAATTAAAGGGTACCATTTGTGGGTCAACTAAGCATGAGAAATTGGGCATAATAATATAAATAATGATGGTCTCATTTAGTGGCACTACAACCCTACTTTGCTAAACATATCTTTAACATCGAAACTTGAAACATTTTATAAACTATTCACACTATGATAAATGATTTATATGACTACATGATGTCTATCAACCTCTTAAATACGAGAACCCTAATATTAGAATTATTATGTGAATGAAGGAAGAATATTTTACCTATAGTAGACTGCAATATGATTGCATGCTAGGTGGAGGGTGACAACTAATTTGGTTGACAAGGTGGTTGAGATTGTGTTATGAGATAATTCACTCACATCATCTCTTGATATATTGATGATAGTTAAGGTTGGGTTTAACTTAGAGGGAAAGCATGAATAAGCTATCTACTCTAAAACTAGACTACTATAAAAATATGGATTGAATGATAGGGTAAAGGAAACTAGAACAAGAATATTATTAGTAATATTAAGAGTGGGTTTATATTTTCATATGTTAGTCCAATGGATTTAGTGTTGCCAACTTTCTTAAGTAAGATTCAGGCATTAATTATACTTAAAACAAGCTTATAAGTACTATTGGATGTATTTCAAGATATATATTGACCCCTTGAGTACGGGAACCTCAATATTGAATCTAATATGCAAATTTTAAAATGGAAATGCTTTCCTATAGGGTTGTATGAATCAAGGTAATTTTTTGTTGAGTAATATGCCTAGCCCCTATGTCAGTATAACAAAACCTTGGGACGTTCAAGTTGGATTAGGAATAATAATAATGGTGGTGAGTTTTAATCTCGAATTGCTTGATGAAAGTGTCAAGGTATAGGTTCGCTAAATTGGGAACCGATGCACAAGTATCCTTGAGAGATCTTGTAAGGAGAACTACATGTGATTTTGACCTATTTGGAAGTGGGAACGTAGGTGGTCCTTGGGTGAAGGATGTTTGTACGACTTCAAGTCCATAGGGGGAGGGTTTAGGGGGGGATAACTCCAAGGGTTGGGGTTGTTCTTGATTATTTTGACCTTCTCCCCTTAGTAGGATTTAGTTTGAGGTTGAATGGGTACTAGATGGGTATGAACAAGTTAAGGGAATCTAATTGTTAGCAACACAAGGGCAGACAATTGAGAGGGGGGGTGAATCAATTGTCACAAAATTTCAAACTTATTCAACTTATTATGCTTATTCTCAGATTTGATTAATAACCATGAAAGCATAAATCAACAACACATTAGAAACACACATACCAATAAGATTTTTTATGTGGAAACCCTGCTAGGGGAAAAACCATGGTGGAGGCCAATCCACAAGATTATACCCTATTAAAAGTATAAATAAATATGAATGGGGAATGCACATGCATTCAAGCACACTACCTAGAGCTCACTACTCAAATACAAAAGGCTTACTACCCAAAGGAAGACACATTATCTCAAAAAATATTGAATTACATCCACAAGATTTGAACTGAGAAAAATAACATCTGCTAATGCTTGATTATAGTTCTGGTTAAGTACATGAACACTTCTTCACACTCTGCTCACTCTTCTTCACACTCTACCTCTACCTTCAAAAGATCTAAACATTATCCACACACAAGAATCACACACTTTAGATACTCATTGCTTTAAATGATAAAGCAATCACTTATATATATTAGCAACAAGAAATTACATCGCTAGATGTCAGAGTGAATAAAATAATAAAATGAATGCAAAATGTCAACCCTAAATAATAAAGATTATTAATACGAATCAATCACTATTGGCCACAACATAGTGAAGACCCAAAATAAAATTCTCAAACACAAACCACCTTCAAAAATTAATCCTCAAATATCCACAACATGCTTCAACACCCTGTCAGCCAAGAACATGAAAAAAATGAACACGAAAGAGAAAATATCGAATCACGAGCACAAAGATCAATGTGAATGTGCAATACAGATAGAGCACAATATAGAAACATCCAAAAAAATCATGAATCACTAGAGAGGTATCTGTAACAACTGAACTTACTAAAATATCATCACCTTCATTCAGGAACACCAATTGAAGCAACAAAATGACTGTTAGAATACAAATGCTCATAACTTGAACAAATCTTCACACGGATCTCTAAAAATTAACATGGATAAACTAGATATACTCGATAGGAAACCCTTTAATCCACAACCATTGATCATCAATGTACTGAACTCACTGATAGATTGAACTTCACTTCACCATTGACAACCTGCAACTTATTTCATTACAATTTTCTCAATATCCTCGACATATACAACCTCTAAGACATTAATGCCAATAGTATTGACATCAATGACAACCACATATTAGAAACACAACCACAACATCCAACAATCTCCCCCTTTGGCATTGATGGCAACACATGATGTGAAAAACACCATCAACACAACTATCTTCAACACTTACTCCCCCTTAGGTTCTGACTCTTTTCTTCTCAAAAAATATTCTCCCACATGAATCTTCTTCCTTAGTTAATTCATAGTTTTTCTCATGACTCTTCTCCCCCTTTGAAATCAATGACAAAGATATCTTTTCTCAAAACAAGCTCTGAACCACATATTTGAACATCTAACTACTACCCGTGAGTAGCAGCCACCACAACATCAATCTAGATCAAAATATGACCATGGAATGCATAGATTGATACAAGTTAATGCATCTTAGTTTTGATTAGGAGGGGTAATCACCCCTAGCTTCCCTTTGAGATACTCAAAAGTATCCTTTAGGAAAAATTTTTGTAAAGATATCCGCAATCTATTCCTTAGTAGGCACATACTCCAATCTGACTTCCTTTTCACTCACCTTCTCTCTCAAAAAGTGAAACTTGATAGATATATGCTTGGTATTTGAATGTATCACCAGATTGTTAGAAATATTAATTGCACTTGAATTATCATAGAATATAACAATGGGTTCATCATACACAAATCTGATATCTTTCAACATCTACTTCATCCAAAATACTTGAGTACAATTATTAGTAGCAACAATGTACTCTGCCTCTGTAGTAGACAAAGAAATGGCATTCTGTTTCTTAACCATGAAATCAAATTCTTACCCAAGAAAAATACACCACCTCTAGTAATCTTTTTGTCATCCACATCTCCTGCCCAATCAACATTAGTAAAAACACTCAAAGTAAGATAATCATCTTTAGGATACCACAGGCCAAAATCAACTGTTCCCTTCAAGTATCTAAAAATCCTCTTCACAAATGTTACATGAGATTCCGTAGGATCAACTTGAAATCCTGTAACAATGCATACAACATTCATGATATATGGTCTATTTTGAGTCAAGTAAAGCAATCCACCAATCATTGATCTGTATCTAGTCTAATTTGTTTTCAGAGAATCATCATTTTGTGTCAACTTGCATTCGGTCACCATAGGTGTACCAACTGGCTTTGAATCTTCCATACCAAACTTCTTTAGCAATTTTTTCACATACTTGGATTGAGATATGAAGATCCCTTTATCTAACTGAGTAATTTTCAATCCCAAAAAGAATTTCATCTCACCAATCATAGACATCTCAAACTCATTCTGCATCTCATCAGCAAACTTCATGCACAAATCATATAAAGTGATATCATCAAAAGACTTCAACAATAAGATCTTTATCATGATCGATGTGAATACAAATTACTATCAACAATACCTTTGTTGAATCCAGCTTCAACCGTAAATGTTGAAATCTAGCATACCATGCTCATAGGTGCCTACTTAAGTCCTGCAATTCTTTCTTCATCCGACCAAACCATATCTTCTGATATTCATTGACAAATATCTATGGAAATTAAACCTTGTAATTTTTAAGTAACAAATGATATATAGCATTTTGAGAAATCCTAGCAACAAGGGCAAAGGTTTATTCAAAGTCAATTCCTTCCATCTGAGAATATCCTTTACACACTAGTCTTGCTTTGTTTCTAACAACTTCACCTTGCTCATTTAGCTTGTTTCTAAAGGTCCATTTAGTTCCAATATTTTTGTCCTTGATTAGGAGCTTGAGATATGTATTATTCTTCTTAATTTGTTGTAGTTCTTCTTTCATTGCTTCCACCTAATGTTCATCTTTGCATGCTTCATTCACACTATTAAGCTCAATCTTTGAAATCATACAGTATTATTTTGTAATCTTTCTCCTAGTCTAAACACCTAAATGATTTAGTATTACATACCTTGGATTCTTAGGATGTTCTTGAACTTTAGGATCTTGTGATCACTCTTTTGCACTTTCACTAGTTCCCTCCTCTTTTTTTTCTTGATTCACTGGAATGATCTAAACTTGATTTTTAGTCTAAAAATTTCCTTCCTGGCTGACTAAACTACTATTTTTTGATCATTTTCTGAATCATATCCATAATTAGATTCAGCTATGTCCTCATCAACCTTGACATTTTCACTCTCAACAACTTTCTCAATATCTTATCAGAAGCACCAGTAGGCCCTTGCTCCTTGTAGAATAAATTCAAGGAATATTCTTCTTATCACTTATCAAACTTCTTTCTATTTCTTTCATTCTTCTCGGATATAGAATTCTACTCCCAAATATTTTGAAATATCTAACAAGATTATGACCACCAAAAGGAGTTCTACTGTATCACCTTTGACTTGTACCTTGGTTGAGGCTGTGTATTAAAAATTTCATAGCTTCTCTCCAATAGACAGAGGAAATATTTCTTTTCTAGCATCATAGTTCTAGCAAAATCTTGAATTGTCCTATTCTTCCTTTCCACAACTCCATTTTGCTAAGGGGTCCATAGGGTAGATAATTGTCTCTTTATCCCATGCACTTCACAAAAAGAATTAAAATCATGAGAAGTGAATTCACCCACTTTCATCTCAAACACACCTTCCACTTGTCCCTATCTCAGCCTTAAAAAGTCTTGAATTTCTCCGAGCTCTCGCATTCTCCCCAAGAAAGTAAACCACATCAATCTAGAGTAACAATCATCAATAGCAACATGAGGTACCTATCTTCTTGTAAAATTTTTATTCTTGAAGGACCACACAAATCAGTATGAACAAGCTCCAACACTTCTTTTGAACAATGTTGTTTGCTTCGAAATGAAATTCTAGTTTGCCTCCCTAATTGACATTCCTTACATATAGTATTAGTAGGATTTACCAACATAGGAAGATCTCTCACTGCCTAAGTAGAACTTATCTTAACAATATTGTCAAAGTTTACATGACACATTCTCCTATGCCACAACCAACTTACATCAACTTGAGCAATCATACAACTTTTACTAGCAACATTTAGGTGAAAGATGTTACCTTTTTGCACCAAGCAAATCACATTTCTAGAACTCCCAATATTCTTACACTATCTTTATTTGACATAATGATCAACATAATTGACCATGGGATTGCCAACTCAACCCCTGTCACCTACTCACCTTACCACACTACCATCATATACTTTTCCAAGCCTGCTTTTATCTCCGTCATGTGATGAGGAGCATCCACTGCCAATCACCTATTCATATTTCTTTCAACTTCCTCGGGTCAACATTTGAGCAACCAACAAACTTTAGGTGGATCATTTTCCTTGATAGCAATAAATACCCATTCATCTTCACTTCCATTCCCTTTATCAGATTCATCATCTATCACACCTTCATCAACAACATAATAACACTTTATTTGAAATATAGGCTTGTTAGGTTTTGGTTTAGGGACTCTTTCTAGACACCTTGATGCAAAATGACCTATCTTATTGCAAGAAAAAAATTTAATAGGAAATTTAATTTTATATTTACCTTCCCCTCTGGCTTCTCTCTTAACAATAACTACCTCAAGCTCCTCTAGATTTCTCCCCTCTTCTTCAATCTCTCTCATTTCCTCCTCATACTTGAATACCTTTCTAGATGAACTTTCTCCTAGATCATATCTCTTTTTATCTCTTCTGGAAGTAGTAGCATTGAATGTAGATTCTATCTTAGGAAGAGCATCACCAAATTCAATTAACTCAAAAGCAGTAAGCTTACCAATCAACATGTCTCTGATTACATTTGTTACAGTTTGGAGCTCCTCAATAGCAGTAGCTTTGACTTTGTATGCAACAGGCAAGGATCTAAGCACTTTAGCAACAATCTTTGATTCTTCCAACTGTCCACCAGCACATATGATACCACACACAAGTTCATTCACTCTTTGAATGAAAGTAGTAATGTTCTCATCATCACCTATTCTCAACATTTCATATTTCCATTTCAGACTTTGTAACTTAGCAATATTTACATTAGCATTACCTTCATGTAAAGTTTCCAACTTTTTCCAGATCTCATAAGCAGTCTTTAGATCCATAACATTTGTCATCTCAAAATCAGTCAAAGCACTCAATAATGCTTCATTAGCCCTAATATTGTACTCAACATCCCTAATCTCAGTAGTAGGAGTAGGACCATTCTAAGGAATAACATGCATATTGCATGTAATGCTCTAGCAGGGTTCACCAATGTATCTCAGATGGCATTCCATTCGAGTCTTTCACAAAGAATAATTTGTTCCATCAAATCTCAGACTATCCTTCTTGTATGTCACCATCCTGGACCACCTCAAGATGTTAAATTTTTTCCAAGGAACCTTCTCTGATACCAATTGTTGGCAACACAAGGGAAAACAACTGAGAGGGGGGGTTAATCAGTTGTCACAAAATTTCAAAATTATTCAACTTATTATGCTTATTCTAAGATTTGATTAATAACCATGAAAGCATAAATCAACAACACATCAAAAATACACATAACACCAATATTTTTTATGTGGAAACCCTATTAGAGAAAAAACCATGGTGGAGGTCAGTCCACAAGATTATACCCTGTTAAAAGTATAAAGAAATATGAATGGGGAATGCACATGCATTCAAGCACATTGCCTAAAGCTCACTACTCAAATACAAAAGGCTTACTACCCAAAGGAAGACACACTATCTTACAAAAGATTGAATTACATCCACAAGATTTGACCTGAGAAAAATAGCATCTGTTAATGCCTGATTACAGTTTCGATTAAGAACATGAACACTTCTTCACACTCTACTTTTTCCTTCAAAAGATCTAAAAATTATCTGCACACAAGACACACACTTCACATACTCATTTTTTCAAATGATAAAGCAATTGCTTATATATATATATATATCTGCAACAAGAAATTACATCGCTACATGTCAGCCTCAATAAAATAATAAAATGAATGCAAACTGTGGGCCCAAAACAATAAAGATTATTAATGCAAATCAACCATGGTCGGCCACAACATAGTGAAGACCCAAAATAAAATTCTCAAACACAAACCACCTTAAAAAATTAATCCTTGAAGATCCACAACACGCTTCAACACCTTGTCAACTAAGAACATGAAAAACATGAACATGCAAGAGAAAATCTTGAATTGCGAGCACAAAAATCAATGCAAATGTGCAACATAGATAGATCACGATCTAGAAACATCCACAAACATCGCAAATCACTAGAGAGAATCCCAAACAATCAACTTACCAAATCTCACCACTTTCATTCAAGAACAATTGTTTAAATAATAATGACATAAAATAAAATGCTCATAACTCGTTGGAATCTTCATGTGGGATCTCTAAACCAATGGATAAACTAGATATACCTCGACATGAAACCCTTAACCACAAACCACCCATCATCAATGCATTGAACCTCACCCACGCATCGGAATCTCACTTTCACCATCGATAAATCCTACAACTTATTTCATTACAATTTTTTCAATATCCTTGACATATACAACCTCTAAGACATTAATTCCAATAGTGTTGACATCAATGAAAACCACAACATCCAACACTAATATTGTGTATTTAATACATAATATGATTTTATATAATAAGCGAAGATTGACTACTTTATAATGGGTATTTGATTATACGTATATGATGGGTAAAGTCCATCTCGTGTTGGTTCCATGTATCTCTTATGTTTATGTGTAATTCAACTCCATATCTATGTGTTTATATATAGGCCCATGTATCTATGGGTTGAGATTGTGATTCATGTTATGTATGACCCATCCAAGAGTGAACCTCCAGGATATATGAGTAGTGATAGGCAGTCATTGGACCATGCTAATCATTGATGTCTGGGCTACTGTGAGGGATTAGTTAGCATTCACCTAGTTCATGGAGGTGAAGGTAGCAGGCTACGCTGGTTATGATTAAGATACAATGACCGTTGCGTGGGTAGGGACCCATCCGTGTGGGTAATGGTAATTTGGGGCTAACCGTTGTATCGAGGGGGTCCACTGGCTATCGTTGAGGGAACATATGTGATCGAGGCTAGTGTTACCCGAGATTGTGAAGAAGATAGCTGACAATACCACTAAGGTTTCAAGGTGGTATATGTTAGGAGCTACTTCTTCTTGGGTGGAGATACTTTTTGTTGGTGGCCTATAGGTGATTGAAGTTAGAATCCACCAAGTTTGGTAGGTTCACTACTTGGAGAAACCTTTGGGATGGAAAACAGACCCATGGTGTAGTTTGGGATGCACTAAATCCCCTTCCCAATTACCAGACTATATACCTAGCCTTGTGGGGTTGAGGACAAACCCATGGTGTAGTATAGGATGCACCGCATCCTATTCCCATTTGTCCAATGGTACAAAAGATCGATGGAAAGGATAGGACCCTCGATGTAGTGCACAATGCACTGATATTGTTTCTATCTAGGATACATTATGGACATGTGTTAGCCAACCATTGTTATTATGTTTATGGGATGTATGGTGGAGCTTGTCATTGTACTTATGTGATGTATGATGAAGCTTGTCATTGTGTATTTGCGATATATGCTGGAGCCAGTCACTAATGTAATTGTGATATGCAAATGAGATAATAAATGTGGTACTTATGAAGTACATATGAGTTGATCACCATTGTACTTGTGATCTGAGTATGATCCAATCACTGCTATACTTGTGATTTGTGTAAGATCTATTCATTGTTGCACTTGTGATTTGTTTATGATCCAATCACTGTTGTACTTGAACTATGTATGAACTAATAAAATTGTGTATATGGGGGTATGCTCTTGACAACCATTGTGTATAATCTTTGAGATTATGGTATGGAGGGCCTCTTGTGAATATTGTGAATGTTTGTATACTAATGCTTGGTAATGTTTGGTATGGACCCAACACTTGATGGCATGCTATTATCAATATATTATAATTGTTTATGTTGATAGATTACATGTTCTAAATTAATAGTTATGGGATGAAGGTGAGATAATAGATCTCATACAAGAGGACAGATTGAAATCCCTCTATCATTGTGGGGAAAACTATGTTTCTTTTGATTCCCACAAGGGGATACGTAGGCAGAGTCATCATGAACCCTTGAGGCTTAGGTCGTAGGTATAGGAAAGACCTTAACCTTGGGATCGTATCGCTCTTTTGTGCAAGCATATATTTGGAAAGAATGAGTTGATGCCACCATGGGAATAAAGAAGTATTGCAGTTAAAACTATTAAGCTTCTTGGAATATGTTTGGTTGGTTAAGTTGGTAGTTGTGCATTGTTTTTTTTTAAAATTGTTGTGCCCGAGATGGGGATTTTACATTGGTATCAGAGCAACCAAGTTCAAATGCTAGACCTATGAGGCTCACTTAACTCTGGGTTATGTTGTCGTAAACTACAAACCAACCATAACCAAGTTGCTCACTTGATATGTACATAAATGTTTTCTATATCTTAAAAGGACTCTTAAGCTCTTAAGAGTGGATGATTAGTCATAACCAAGGAAACCTAGATGGGTGCAAAAAGGGAAAATTGGATATATGAACTATAAAAAGGTAAATCAGAGTGCGTAGTAGAAGGTTAAGCATTTGATGATTGCTAGTTCTTGTAACTTCCTTGTTGGATTTGATTTCACCCCTTGTTATGTGGAAAATTTCATGGCCTAATTAAGAGTATTAAGAAATCTCCTAATGATGTAAGTATGAAAGGATATGAGCTTATAATGCAAAGAACTTAAGAAGGTATATTTTGGAAGGGATAACTAGTAAATTTTTGTACCTAAGGCTATAATGGTGACTTATCCTAGGAAAAATCAACCCGTAAATTGAAAATAGAGGATAGGATTGAGTGAAAATGCTCACTTGAGGGCATATTTTAATATGCACCCTTTAAAATCTTATAAAAATTATTATGAATTTAACCAAATTAGGGAAGAGGGGACCACCTGAGAGGCAAGGATAAGGGGTTCAAAAGCAATTAACTTGGCTAATAACCCAATTTTTTTAAGAAATTATAAAATACAACCTTCTAATAAATTGGGACAATTTATCCCAAGGGGGAAGGATGTCACATCCCTAATAATCACCTCCCTGCGTAATAGTGAAAGTGTGGAACAAAATTAGAAACTAAATAATAAAATAATATTTATGATGGAGCCGATGTCAACAAGGAAGGAATTCATTAAATCAAAAGATAAATAACATTAAAGAGGAGAGGGACACGGGTCAAGGGGGGTTTTCGTGCCATTAAGAGGCATGGTGCCCTAGCTCCCAAAGCCTTCTAGATGACAGGATGCATAGAAAAAAGAGTAGAAGGTAGCCTTCCAAATAATTATAACCCCCTTGGTCTCTCACTAATTATGGAGTGGGGAAATAGAGAGGGAGAAGAAATGCAGAGAACACGAAGGAGAGAGAGAGAGACAAAAGAAATTGTGCAAGAAAAAGAAGTTCCTGAAAGCCTTAAGACCTATGCAATCCCCTTCATCTGGATGCATGTGTTGTTTGGGATAGGATGTAGGCATGTGGAGAGGAGAGTAGAAGATAGGGACATGACCAAGAGATAATGCGGAGGTATGGATGCATGAGAATTTTGGCAGGTGGAAAGCTAAATTCCAAATCTATGCCAACATCTTCCTTGCCTACGTAGAAACAAGTGTTTTGGGAGGAAAATGTAGGGGGGTGAAGGAATATAGTGTGGGAGAGGAAGACACATAAATGTGAAAGAGGGAAAGAGAATCAAATTGGACCTTGTAGAGGCACGTTCAATGGAATTGTTGAAAAGGTTTTAGAATCTTTCAAGAAGATGCAATAGGCGTGATAAATTTCTTGGAGGAAGAGAGCAGAGGAATGTGTGGAGTTAGGAAATTTGTGGGAGGAAATTGTAAGTCAAGAAAATAGAGATGTCAATAGAGCACTTGCATAGGAGAGGAATTGATTCCCATGCCCACATCATAAATGTCATCCATATCATTCTTAAAGCTAAGTACTCCCATCCCATACTATTAGTTCCTAAAATAGTGTTTAATTATGCACTATTCTTTCTTGTAGCTAAATGAGGGTTTGGGAGATTAATAATATAAGATTATGTTGTTAAGAAGGGAATTATTGGGATTAATTCTATAAGATTAAATTATTTTATCTTTTAAATTTTTGAGCTATCCTATAAATATAAGTTGAAGTTTGTGCGTGTTTTTTTTTTAAGTGGCTATATGGAATAAGATTAACACTCATGTTTATCTTGGGTTCCCCATTACTAATGTATAAATGTAGAAAGTGATAAATTTATTATGCATAATTGAAGAACACTAAACAAGTTTTGAACTTTAAACTTTATATGTTTTACATGTTTTTCCATTTTATGAATCACATATAGTTTTAGGAAATATACATATTTTACTCTTTTCTTAAATCATTGCACGTATACAATAAAATTAGAAGACCAAATCTTAATACTATCTCTCTCTAGCTCACTAACCATCAAGTAACCCCTATGATTTGTGTAAGCCTACCTTGGCTTAGAATTAAGAGAAAATAGTTAGTGAGAAAAAGATAATATGCTATGAGCCATTGTATGATACTTCAAGTGATATGGTTTAATGATACTAATGAGTATAAAGTTAGTGAGGGAAAATGTGGTCTAAGAGAAATATTAGACGTTTACCCATTTATATAAAATGAAATTTTAATTATTGCCTAAATAAATAAAAGGAACCCATCCTTTAATTCATTAATGTTGAGATTGGGTTAAGAGACAAACCATTTGTAATCATACAATGACATCTTTTAATTTAAATATGATTCCCTTGCTAAATTATTCCTTCATTGGAAAAGTACTATTTGGAATGTTGACTTATATTGCAACTTAGTTCACCTTAAAATAAATACCAATGAGTGGGTGTGACCGTGAGTAATTGTTGGTTAATATATTATTAATGATATAATCTAACATCTATTTTGGGGATATGATTATTATTAATAACCAAGGAATTAAATTGATATAGGATGAATTGTCATTTTGGTTTCAAAAGTATATCTATGATTCTTTATGTCACATCTCGAACTCTGATGTTGCTTGTTTTTGGCTTTGTGTGGATTTGACATATGTTTGGATGTGTGTGGTAAAATACATAATGAATACTATAGTATTTTTGGTGTGATGAAAAATGAAATGTTGCTTTAATTTAAGTTTAATGCCTAGAATGCAATTTATTTTGAACATGATGGAAAATGAAAAATGTTATTTGAACTCATGAGTTTTAATGTTTTGATTTATATCTTTATGTGGATACTAATCTATTGATGCGTTCCTGAGGGTATTGAGCTGTTGGTCATCAAAGACCAAGGGTGTGGCTAAGGAGAGAAGGTTAGCTTCCTGGAAGGGTACAACAAGAAGGGATCTCTCACATACACACACACATAGTGTCATTTAGATGAATGTAGTTTTAATTTAATTAAATGCATAATTGTGTGTTTTTCAGAATGTTTATTTTAATTTATGAAGTGGAAATAAAAGTGTGATGTAAATAATAGAAAGTAATTTAGTTTAAAGAATTTTACTATGCAAATAAATGCACATGCTCTGTTGAGTAAATTTTTTTTACTAAAGTTGTTTATTAGTTGGTAAATCGTTATTTGTATTAAAAGTGTAATATTTAATTTAGAGTGAAATGGTATGTATTTACTTATTTATTTTGAAATAAATAAGTATTGGGAAATTAAAAAGTTAATTCTGGGTGAAGAAAAGGAAGCATTGGGAAAAATTAATTTAATTTGAATTTCAAGATTAGGGTATGACAAAATTAAAATTAAAACTAAATCTTTACAGAGAGAAAAAGGCATAACAGAAGGACACATTAGTTTTCTTGATCTTCTTTCTCTGGAAGAAATCAATAATGGAATTGAAACAGTAGGGGTAGGAGCTATTTTGCATTTTCTTTTGGAAACTAAAAAAAACAAGAAAGCCAGGGGTTGCACTATTAAATCAAGCAAAAGAAGAGGAAAATACCCAGAGAAGGATACTTTTAGAAGATAGGAGTGAGGGTATAAGAAGAGGAAAAATCTTTTGGAAAAGTGAATACCAGGTTCTCTTTATTACCTTTAATGTTTTTATTTTGCAAAAATAAAAATGGCTGTCTATGAATAATCTTTTTACTCTTTCAATAATGATTTCTAAATGCACCTTGTATTTCTGAAAGTTAAATAAATTACCTCACCTTTTTATATAAACTCTTTTAAACTCTTATATCCTCTGTATAGAGCCTTATACAAGTATATTTAAGATTTTACTTTATGCAATACCATGCGTGAATCTAAACCTAGTTGCTGTAAAATTCCTTTCTCAGCTGGAAAATAGCTATTACAACTGTAATTAAAATGAAAATAATACTATATATATATATATATGAGAAAATTTCAATACACATACACACATATATAAAAGGGTATATATATTTAATACTTGAAATTTTTAGCAGAGCCGTATATACGACCATATTTATTTTTCTGCTCTTAAAGAAACTGTGTATTGTGCGTTGGAAGGGATGTGAAGGAGGCTTACGCCTTCCCTTCCCCCACCCTCATGTCTCTCCCATGAGGAGGGGCTTCCGGTGAGGGCAGTGTCCCTCCATAGGCCGTAGCCTGTGGAGGAGGCATTGCCTCCCACAGGCAGCGCCTTCCTTATGGAAGGCTGGCAATGGCTTTGTAGATTGTGTACTTTTAAAAAAAAAACTTAAACCTCCATCATTTGCTAAAATAACTACGATTTTATAATGTTTTATATATATATATATATATATATATATAAAGATATATATA
>VDFB02231148.1:0-11426 GCA_007258455.2 Sequoia sempervirens | reverse complement strand
GTATCTTGCTTGCTAGCAGAAGAATCCACCTGATGAGGTTGCTCAACATCTCATGGTGGAGGTGTACGAGGCACTACCAAAGGGCAGTCCTTAATATTGTGGTCTGTGGACTGACACCGATAACATGTGTTAGGCAGATTGAAATAATTGACCTTTTGGGTGTGTCAGAGAGCTCCTATTTGGATATCAATGGATTCTTTCAAGTCATGGGAAAGGTCAACTTCCACACAAACCCTTTTTTGGGGATGGGCCTAAGAAAACCTATTTGGCTCAACGTAGATAACCCTTCCCAACGAGGACGCAATATGATTCAAAAAGGGCACACAAGCAAAAGGGAGACCAGGGAACTCAATCCAAACTAGGATCTAGAGTTTAGTCTCATTTGAGACAACAAAATCATGGGTCCATGCCTAGAAAACCAACAAGCAAGACCGAACATACCAAGGACTGTGGCCTAAGATGGCTTGTACATGACTAACCTTTGAAAAGCGAAACAAAAAAAAACCCTTGGTCAATTTTTGGACCATATCAAGGTGGACCCCATGAGGGACCTAGGCTTTGCTAACCCATTCTTTAAGCACACTTTCAGGGGGAGTTCTCCCAACAAAATGCCCAACAAGGGTGTGAATTTCAAGCCATTGACAAGAAGAATCAAACTTTGGTAAAGGTAAAACCACATCGGCAGGAGAGTCAAAATGCATACTTCATGAAAAAATTTTGGAACAAATTTCTGGGGGCGCTTGTTCAGAGGGGGAGCCATTGAGCAAAGCCGTTGAATTGCCAACACCATCATGAACTACTGGGTTAGAGCCAGTTGAAGGCATATTAAAACACAAAAATCGCACTAAATGTGGTCATACACATAGGAAAAGAGGCAATTCATGCACTCTAAGTTTAGTATGACGCAAGAGGGGCCAAGGATGACTGTAGACACCACAAAACCCTAGTAGAGCTCATACACTCGAGCTATTTCTAATTAATCACCTTTTTTATCTCCTCACAATAAATAAATAAATAATACCAATATTCCACCTATTACCCATCTCACAAATGTGGCTAAAATAATTAAATAATAATATTATTTATTCAATAATATATTCCCTCAACACATTCCAAGAATAAAGAGAACCTAAGAACACTTGTCATTATGGTCCCTTTATTCTCTCAATCTTAGGTGCACATGTCCCTTATTTTCCTCATCCTCACAACTACTTACTAAATTTGGTAAGTTCATCTTAGTCATTCATAATCTAATCACCCTCATCTCCACTCTCCATCTTCTCCTTGATCCTAGGGAATTCCTCTCAACCATTCTCCATCTTTGATCTCATAATTAGAACTTGACCATCCATTCCTTCTTCAAATAGTCTATAAATTTATGCATTATATCCTTCATTCAATAATCCATTATCACTTATGCTAAGTGCATATTATCAAATTGGTATCTTCAAGCAAGGAGCATCCACATATCACTATTCAAGGAGAAAATCATTCAACATTGGAGGCTATGATAACATTTGAATTTGGTTTGATGTTATTGTTTTGTATGTACTCTCTTGTTGAGCTCTATCGAGAGGTTTTACCTTGTTTTAAGGTAGGAGCTTGAATGCTTGTTTGCTTCTTTTTGAGTTTCATATCTTAGCATTACACAATGAATATTGGCATCTCTTTTATAGGACTTAAAATGGTGTAAGAGAGAGGACATGACAGTGAGGGAAATCCTAGCCATGACTTTACTAGAATATGACATGTGTCCATAAAAAATCTTGGTTTGAAGGTATATAGGAAACATTCTAACCCCCATGACCATACTATTGCATTGATGCGTTGATGATGAAGTGCAAGATACCCTCATGATATCTATTGAAAATCACAGCCCAAGAATGGTCACCTAACAAAAAGTGGGTTTGCAGTGATAAAAGAAGCATGGGCACTGCTCTCCCCCAAAAATAGTGCCAAAAATGTTGTAAAAATCTTCATGTAGTCCCTATGGCGTGAGATATGGGCGACTACAAGGGTAGTTGTGTGTCAATGGCCTTATAAAGGGATGAAAATTAAGATAATGACATATTAGCATTATCCTCTATAGTTGTAATAATTGACCTTGATTTTAGTTCCTCCTTCATTTGTTGTGCCCCTTTAATTTACTTATCTCTATTTTCCTCACATCCCCTTAATTTATGAGAAAAGAGCACAAGTATATTATTAATCTTCAAATGAGAGTATACAATAATACACTCCACTATTGATCTTTGATCAACCTAGCAACACCTTGTTACCTACAAGAACTCAACATGAAACTACCATCTCATGGCTCCAATTTATAGATCTTGTGGGAAGTAAAACCATGAATGGTAAACCAAAACAAGAGGTACAAAACCACCTGAAAAACCCACACGTCCTTCTTGGAAAGCCAAAATACATAATAAAATACTAAACAGAAATCACAAGGCTCCAACATGGATGCCTAGCCCATAGCATATCCAACTCCTAACTTTTTGGATGCTTCAATGACCTTTCCACTCCTTGATGGAACACCAACGAACACCTTTTCTTCTCCAATATTGGGCACCTCATCCAAGACATTTCAACTCCCAACATGGACACCTAAGAAAGATGCCTTATCTATTTTTGATGTGTAACCTCCAACAAAATTAAATCCTCTTTAAAATATAATTACAACATTGCCAAAATTTAATGAATTTCTCTCATGTCCCCTAGAACACATTCCAAGGAACATGGAGACATATAAATGACATAATATTAAAAGGTTAATGTCACATATCCTAACATTCTCCCACTTGAAATTATACATTATAAGTACATCTAAGAGATAAAAATAATAAAATCAAGTACAGTGGTCAAGGCCCATGGCCTTCCTACACCGAGAGAACTTATTTGTGGTCATTGGCTTCATAAGGGAATCTACAACATTATCCAAAGTGTCAACCTTTTCGATCAAGACTTTACCATTATCAATCATTTCATGCATAAAGTGATATTGAACATCAACATTCTTAGTACAAGCATGATCCATAGGATTTTTGGTCAAACAAATAGCACTCTGATTATCACATCCAACCCTCAGTGTCCTAGGGGTGGTAGTCCTAGCTCGATTGGCTAAAGCATCTTGTTGTAGGAAAGAGGTCATGAGGTCTACTCTTCCCACTATCCCTGTAGTACCAAAGGGAATGTCACGCTAGCGTCACCGATCATGTGAAAATTTTTTACCAGGCGCTTTGCAGTATATAGGGGGTGGCTACTCGATTATGATTCCTACAATCTAAAATTAAAAATTAAAAATAAAAAAAAAATCCTCAATGTCCTACAATCAAAACCAATGCCATTACCAAGCCTCTATAACCATACTACCTCCTTAAAGGTATGTGTAGCAGTCATATACTTTCCTTCGATGGGTACAATGCAATTGTAGGTTGCCTTTTACTCATATAACTCACCACACCTCCAAAGAAAATAAATACATAGCCATTAGTGGACCTTCGACTATCCAAGTTGCCTACCCAATCTACATCAACAAACCTTGTATATCCAATAAAGTCCTTGACCATATTATCCGTACCATGATAAACCAAATAATAATTAGAAGTACCACATAAATATCTAAACACCCTCTTAACAAAATTCTAATGCTCTCTACTAGGGTTAGACATAAACCTACTTACAACTCCCACTGCTTGGGCTATATCTAGTCTAGTGCAAACCATTGAATACATCGAATTACCAATGACACTAGCATAAGGAACCTTAAGCATAGCCTTAAAATCATCATCAAAATTAGGACACATATCTAAGCTCAACTTAGTACCAACTGAGAATGGCATATTAATTGGCTTGTAGTCATGCATATTAAACCTTTACAAAATGATATCAATATGCTTAAACTTTGACTTTATCAAATCTTTATGTTACCCCAATCTCTATTGATCTCCATCCCAAGAATATATTTTGCAACCCCCAAGTTCTTCATATCAAATATGTCATAAAGTTGTGTCTTGGGCTCACTAATCATCACCTCGCTCTTACCAATAAATAACATATCAACATACAAGACAATAATTAGAATATGATCATCGATAAACTTAATGTAAATATAATAACCCTCCTCGCTCATAAGAAAACCCAACTTCAATGAAAAAGCATTGAACTTCCAATAGCACATCCTAGGTGACTATTTCAAACCATACAAATATCTCTTCAACTTGCAAGCCAATTGTTCTTTTCCTTTCACAACAAAATTGGCAGATTATTGCAATAAATTTCTCCTCAAGATCCCCATGCAAGATAGTAGTTTTAACATCCATTTTATCTATCTCAAAATCACAAGCAACGACAATAAATAATAGCAATCTAATAGAATTCAATTTAGCTATATAAGAGAAAATTTCACCAAAATCAACTTTCGGTCTTTGGGAGTAGCCCTTAGCCACCAATTTGGCCTTTTACCACTCTAATTGACCATCTACTCCAAATTTATTTTTAAACATCCACTTGAAACTAATGAGCTTCCTTCCTTTGGGAAAACTAATAAGATTCTAGGTGTCACAACTATCCAAATCCATCATCTCCTCCTGCATGGCTTGCAACCAAGACTCACTTTCCTCTGAAGAGAGAGCCTCCCTAAAAGATCTAGGTTCATCGCCATTACTCAATAAAGAAAATCCATAACAATAATTTGATGGGTTATACCTATCAACTATATTTTGTTGCCATGTGGACCTCCTCAAGGTAGGAGTAATGGGCTCTACCTATTCTACTTTTATGTGCTCATCTTGCACATCCTCTAAACTATCTAAACTCTCCTCTTCTTCTCCATCCTCAAATCCATTTGATTGTTCTTCCACATGTGCATCTTCTTGCTTCTCAATCTTTGTCTCAAAGTGTACTACCTTTGTCTTATCTTTATCCTTTGGTTGTTCTTCTCTTGAGTAAGATCTAAAATCCCTAAAAATCACATCTCTAGAAAAGATTATTTCATGGGTTAGAGGATTACAAAGCTTATAACCTTTACATTCTCATCATAACCAACCAAGATGCATTTTTGAGCTTTTGGATCCAATTTAGAATGCTTCTCTTGAGGCACATGAACAAAAACCTCACAACCAAAGACCCTTAAGTGTGAAATAGAAGGATTTCTACCTATCCACACGTCATAAGGAGTTTTATCAACAAGAGTTGAACAAGGAGATCTATTAATCAAATAAAAAGTAGTACCAATTACTTCTGCCCACAAGAATCTGTTAAGCTTAGCACCACTCAATATTCTCTTAGCTCTTTCCATCAAGGTTCAATTCATTCTTTTTTCTACCCCATTTTGTTGGGGAGTGTAAGGAGTAGTCTTTTACTGAACAATACATGCATGTTTACAAAACTCATCAAATTCATTAGAGTAATATTCACCTCCATTGTTAGATCTCAACAATTTTATCTTATAATTTGATTACTTCTCAACTAAGGCCTTAAATTCATTAAAATTAGTGAAAAATTCAAATTTAGTATGCATAAAATAAATCCATGTGTATCTTGATGCATCAATGAAAGAGACATAATACTACAATTTACCCAAAGAGTCAACAACCATTGGTCCACATACATCCAAATGAATGATCTCTAGCAATCTATTTGCCTTATTAGTTCTATTAGGAAATGAAGAACTATTTTGTTTACCAAACACACAATGCTCATAAAAATCATTTATGCCAGTAGAATAATCATAAATATTGTCAACCAAATTTTTATTAAGAATGGTCTTAAGACCTTTTTCATTAATGTGACCCAATCTATGGTGCCACAACACACATGCATTTTCAGTGCTAGTTACATTGGAGGAGTTACATAAAGTAGATGTATTTAGCCTAAATAAATTCCTCATCTGAGATCCTTTAGGTATCACTAAACTTCCTCTTACCAACCAACAACTAGTCTTGTCAAATGTAAAATGTACTCCAAAATCATTCAACTGATGCAAGCTAATTTATAATTAGATTAAAAGCATTTAAATGGTCTACAATAGAATCACCATATTTTATTTTTAATGAATGTAACTATATTTTGAGATACAACTTGTTAGATAAAATTTTAGTTTGATAAATATCACCCATCCTCTTTCATAGCTTGTATGTGGTGTCTTTTGTAGAGACATTCAAAAGGATGGAATCTGTGAGATGCAATTGTATGGTTCCTAGTTCCTTCTTGTCTAAATTTTTCCAATCTTCATAAAACATTACAACTGGTTTACTCTCTTGTGAAACTAGCAACTACTAATCTCTTTTCAAGGATATCATCCATATTTAGTTTCCAAATCTCATAGCCCATACCATTGAATTTCTCAATATCCTAGCGAGAGGTAGAAGCCATGGTAAACAATCCTTTTCACAAATCTGCAATATACCACAAGACAAAAAGCTCCCACTGCAACCAAAAAACCTTCAACACTTATGAGAAAGGTATCCCCTTCTCAACATATTCGTCAGCTATAATACCAAATGTTTAAAACAAGGTGAAGGAAAGCTACAATATGAACTTATGAAAGTGAATTCATATCTGAAAACCATATTTAAACATGTGATTGCAACAAACATCATAACATACAAATCAAAAAACAAATGTAACAACAGATTTATATGGATAAACCCTTGAAAAAAAACTCCACATGAGAAAAGAGGGAAAGTATATTAATCTTCAAATGAGAGTACAAAATAATAAACTCCACTATTGACCTCTTATCAACTCAACAATGCCCTATTACTTACAAGAAATTAACATGAAAATACCCTCTCATGGATCTAATTTATAGAACTTATGGGAGCTAAAACTTTGAATGGTAAACCAAAACAAGAGGTACAAAACTACCTAAAAAACTAATGCTCCCTTCTTTAAAAACCAAAATACATAATAAAATATTAAATGGAAATTACAAGGCTCCAACATGTGCACCTAGCCTATAGCCTATCCAACTCATAACTTTTTGGATGCTTCAATGACCTTTCCACTCCCCAACGAACACCAAAAAACACATTTTGTTCTTCAATCTTGAGCACCCCATACAAGACCTTTCAAATCCCAGAGTGGATGCCTAAGAAAGATGCCTTATCCATTTTAATGTGTAACCTCCACTGAAATTAAATCCTCTCTTTAAATATAATTACAACAATGCCAAATTTAATGAATTTCTCCCATGTCCCCTAGAACACATTCCATGGAACATAAAGACATATAAATGGCATAGGATTACAAGGTTAATGTCATCTTATTTTAACATCCCCAAGTCTTAGCCTGAGGTAGAGAATCCTAACTATTTACCTATCTCTATTCTCACCTCATCCCTTTCTTCTAAAAGAATAAACAAATTTTTATTTATTTAATTTTTACTCCCCAAATACACATCCTACATATTTTATCATTAACCTCCTAATCTTCACCTAATACACATTCCTAACATATGATTAACCCACTCCAACCACCTTGTACACTCAACATAATTTTTTTCCCTTGTAAAAAAGACCTCAGGTCCTTAGGGACATGGTGGGTCTTACCTCCTCAAGTACCCAAAAGGAATTTTAAACTCACTTTCTTGTCTTGCTTGTGTGAGGAGATGAGGATTACCTTTTTGGAAAAAAAATTCAAGGTACCTAGAAGTACCTTTTATCTTCTCACCTCTTCTCATTATACCACTTGGCACAATACAATGCTTTGAGAAATTCAAGTGGATCTTGACCCTTGATCCTATGACCTAATTCTACCCCTCCATTCCATCACTCCTAAAAAATTATTTATTCATCCAACATAGCCATTTGGATCATTCACATTTTCATAAAAGCATTATTATGTTGTCAAATTTTTATCATGAGTACACATTGAAATTGATAACTTGGGAAAACTAAATACAATAAGGAGTCTAGCACAGTTCATTTGCATTGAATTCTATGTTTGTTTGGATTTCCTAATCCTAATTTGAGTGTTTTCTTATTTTGTGTTTGTTTGGTTTATATTAATTAATTTGTTCACATTAAACTCAAAATTCTTCCACACATTTCTAACACACTTGATGGGACCCAAATCATAGGTTAACTAATCAAAAGTTTCTCATTTTAGTTTTTATGCATTGCAGGTTCATGTTCACAAATATGTCTTTGGATTGGTGGATACATCTTATGAATTGGTAATATCATGAAAGTTTCAAAAAATGCACTCTTTGTACTCCAAATAAATCTATTCAATGAATATGTCTCTAGATTAGAGAACACACTCACACATTGACAAATTTTCCTACTGCAATCACACTCTTAGGTGAATATGTTACGAATCAAGGAAAGCACTGTAAATTGGTGACTATGTAAATTTGGGGCTTAGGTGAATACATCCTAAATAAGAAAGTCCACTCTATAGATTTGTGGGTCCACTAGGTATATTAGTTTACTTATTTTTTATAGTTCACTCTCATTTCTTATCATTTTGCAAACTAGTCAACTAACTTGTGTTATCATGTGATCAATCTAGTATTGTTTACACAACCATTGTTAGTCAAAAATTGAAGAACATCCAAACTACCAACGTATCTCCTACAACCCCGTAGCCAAAGATATTTGTTTTTTATCACTAAATTAGGAACTAAAGTAGAGTAGAGGGTTAATAATTTTTTTGTCATTTTTGGGGTCACTCGAAGGTGTCTTCTCTCCCCTTGGATCGTATGGTGAGATTGGGGATCAAAAACCTTGGATTGAGCTAAGCCTTGTTATGTTAACCCAAGATTTTTTGATCATGAGTATGCTCTTACCTCGTGCTTCGTGTGATCTTGGAGATCAAAAGAATGAAATATATCTTCCAATTAGGAGGCTTGTTTGGGGATTTTATCATCCCAAGGGATGACCTCAACCACATATTTCAATAAGATATATAAAGGAATCACCTCAACCTCAACCACCTGTCTGTCCTCTCGAGGGGGCATACCGCTACCCTCCTCATCATTCTTCCCCATCGTATTTTGCACTGGGGCATATTATGAACTTGTTTTCTTTGCCACAATGCGACAAGCAACATTATGACAAAGAGGGGCAAATGTAGACACCTAAAAATGACCTAGGCCTGTGAGCACTATTTTACCACTTTTCGTCCTAGCATAATTATGACACTTTAATTATGTACCTAACCCATCTTCAACTATTAATTAAATAATTCACAATTATTTAATTAATTCAGGGTCTTCTATTCTTCCTGATTATTAAATAAATAAATCATATTTATTTAATGCGTCACTAATTATCTAAAGTCAACTCATAATTAAATAAAGTTCTCATTTTATTTAATTAATCTTTGTCATTAATGTCCTCCTGATTATCAAATAAATATATTTTAATATATTTATTCAATATGTCACTAATTCCTAAATCCTCTCTTTTAATTAAATAGATTTCTAATTTATTTAATTAATTAACCACTTCTTCTAAATTAAATAATTATTTTAATTATTTAATTGTTGTATGTGACACTTCTTTATTTTTAAATAAAACAATTTATTTAAAAATGTCTCACATAGTTAATTGATTCTTCTTTTAGTAATTAATTTCAAAAATCAATTACTCATTATCTCACAAAATCCATATTTTGAATTAATTTAATTCAAAATGGAAATATTCTTCTACAAATCAAGTAATTTCTAAAATTACTGATTTTCTAAAATCCCATCTTCTTATCTTCTGATTTTTGCTAATTTCATCTCAACTGTCACATTTATTCTTGATTTAATTTATTTAATTAAATCTTATTCACACATTTGGGCATTTTTCCCTAACCCTAATTGAGAGTTTCCATTTTGAATCTTAACCATTGATTCTAGGGCATTTTCTCAATCTCTCATCTCATCCGTCTATCAAAATGCATTTTCTATAAAATATCATTTTCCTCTCATTTTTTTGAACACACAAACATATTACACGCAACACACATGCACTTATGCACTTAACATACTTAGATGTTTTTCATAGCAATTGTAGCATTTATTGTCTTTATTTGATTAAGTCTTAGCATGTTTAGGCATAGGCATTGTCAATCATAGTCATAGGCATAAACATTTGTGCAAATCCTTCAAAGCTTGGTGTAGACTTTTGCATTAACAGATTGCTTGCACGTCAATCTGAGGGCAACACGTCAACCAACAAGGTAGAAGGTACTATCAAGGTGAATCATGGAAACTCCTACGAACGAAGGTATAATTGTTCTTATTTTTAGTTTTCATTGTTCTTGATAGGTCTTTGGGTTTATTTTATATGCTTTTATTGATTGATAATCTAATCCAAAATTAACCCACAGTTACATTGGTGAACCCGACATATTTGAAAAAAAAAAGACCAATTTTTGGAGTTGGTTTCTTTTTGTTGTAGGTTTTGTTTGTTTTTTGTTGCGTGTTTGGCATCATTTTGATAAAGCCCTAGTTCCCAAAGATTTGACCATAACTTTCAAAGGGCTACGATTTTCTCACAATTTTTTGCAGCCTTGGGGACAACATACCAGTTTCATGCCAAAAATCATAATTTTTGGATCTATTTTAAGTTTTTATAAGTTTTTTGCTGTTTTTCATGAAAAATTAATTTCGAGAGAAAATAATCGAATTTTTCATATATGTTTACATTTCTGGAAATCTCTCTAAATTTTAACAGGGGTCTGTTCTTTATCTTTTAAATTTGGATGTGCAATTATTAGTCAAACAACATATCTTTTAAAATTGGGGTTTAAAAAAGATTTGATTATATCTCACCCACGGTTGTAGATCTGCTCACAAATTTTTTTTTGCAGATTTGGGATGACATCAGACGACTCTAGTCCAAAAATCAGAATTTTTAGAGCTGTTTTGTATTTTTTATCAATTTTTTATGATTTTTTATAAAAAATTAATTTCATGTGCAAAACACCAGATTTTTCTGATTTACTTACATTTTTGGAAACCTCTTGAGATTTTAGATAGGCTTTATTCTCTTTATTTTTAATTTTACTGTCAATTTTTTTTCTAAAAATCAGATTTGTTGTGACTAGCTAACCCTCTAATAGTAGTGATCAAGTATCTTGTTAGGGTTTGTTGTTGGTTTTGTGCATGTGCAGAAAATAAACACTTCAAAGGACACATTGGATCAAGTGGAAAAAAATGACGCATCTAACTATTTTTGTAGATCGATAGTCGAAGATCATTATCAAACTACTAATGTGTGGTCTTGCAGGTTCGAACGTCAAAGACTAAACATCAAAACAATGTGTTTGTCTTTTTTAGTATAATACACATTTCCTTTGGTGCAATTAAAACGAACTTGTCTTTCTACTATGTCTGAGTGTGTTTGCAAAATGGTAGGTGAGTATGCTCTCACCTTGTGAAAACTCGATGATCAGAAAACCATACCCATTTTTATATGTTATTAACC
>VDFB02231143.1:0-12204 GCA_007258455.2 Sequoia sempervirens | reverse complement strand
CTTTTCTTAATATTCTCATCAGATTTTCATCCTTTCAATTAGGGAACAACACAAGCTAAAGATTAGAAATCTTAGTAAGTCATAGAATTTTCATTCTATTCTGACTTTCATATCCATCACAAATTGCACTATTTCATTCTTTTGATCAAAAGTGAGTAGAATTTGGAACAAAGCTTATGCCTATCTTTACGAGATCTCGAAAACATATGGAAAAAGATGAAGGAGAAACCACTACAAGCAAAATGGGTGACCATAATGAGAAAGAAGAGGATACATTTAATGTTGATGAATTAACAGAAGAAAAGCTTCAAGAAGGTAGCAAGATCCCACCCCATACTCTTATGGAAAGATTTAGAATGAAACAAAGAAAGATATTTTCTTTCACATAATCAAGGAGCTAAATTACCTTCCAATTTTGATATAGAAGGGATTAAGGAGAATCCTGAAACTCCTCTTAATGATTTTAGTGCCCTTACTCAACAGATAAAAGAATTACAAGGGAAAATAAAGGAAATGCAAGGAGGTGCAACAAAGAAGTATGTTTTGGATGATATATCTCCTTATCCATTTGATAGGAATCTTCAAATGATCCCTTTTCCAAAACATTGTGAAATCCCTAAATTTGATAGGTACAATGAAAAAACTGATCCCATTGAACATGTGAGGAATTTCTGAAATATGAGTCTAGAATTCGCTTATGATGATACCTACTTAATGCGATTGTTTTCACGAAGTCTGGGTGGACAATCCATGGAGGAGCTTCTAAGATCACCTAAAACCTTTTGAGGAGTTAATAAATCGGGTTTTATATCACAATACTCCTACAACATCAACACCGTATAACAATGTTGATCTTTGTAAAGTGAAACAAAAGTAGGAGAATCCTTCACTACGTTTTTGCAAAGGTGGAGAAGGTTGTTTGCGCGATATTCCCGTCCTATTCCTGAAAAGGAAAAGATGGATATCTTCATCAATAGCCTAGATCAAGAATTAAGCTATAGGCTTAAACTTCATTGTCCTCATAACTTTGAAAAATTGATTGAAAACGCAATCACCATTGAAGGGGCCTTGGTTAAATGAGGAGTGATAAAACTTGATAATCCAAGTACATCCAACCAAAACAACAACGATAAAACAAGGTTTTGGAACAGAAATAAAAATGTTGTCAATGATGGTATAGTAGATGCAAATAATCTACGAACGAGACCATCTATCTTTAATCTATCAAGTGCTCCACGAAACAATCAACAAGGAAATATCAACCAACAAGGAAACAACAATCAACAAGGACAAAATTCCAAGCAAGAAAGCATGACCAATCAAAACACCAAGGATAATCGTGGTAATTTCAATAACAATCTTGGCAATATGCAAACATCAAATCCGTCTAGACCTCCATTCTTTTCAAATCAACGGAATTTTACCACTTTGGGTCAATCTCTTGAGTCTGCTCTCAAGGAGCTTCTTGATAATAAGGTTATCACCTTACCACCACAAAGAGTTTATGAGCCACGAGTCAAACCACCATCATGGAATGGCTCGTATTATTGCAATTATCATCAATGTAAAGGTCATAGAACGAATAATTGTCACGCTTTGCGAAATCTAGTACAAGATTTAATTGACAATGGCACCATTACAATTGAAGGACATCATACCAATGACAATCATCAAGCATTCAAAGATCCTTTACCGAACTATGAAAAGGGGGAAACATCAGATGTAAAAGACAAAAGCATACATAATGTTGAAGACAATATAATCCATCACATCTATGTTGATGATCAATGGGTTAATGTTATCAAAATCAAGAGAAAACAAGAATATCAACAGGTTAATGTGACCACGAGAGGACAAGCAAAAGTTGTCCTAAAAGGAAGTTCATCTAAGGCAACTATTTCTCCTCCAAGTCATTATAATCTAGTTGATCAATTGAGAAAAACATCAGCTCAAATCTCCATCCTTGAACTTCTCAAAATTCCCCCCTACACAAGAATATTTTAGAAGAAGCGCTTGTGAACACAACTATTGATACTGATCTAGATGCAAACAGATTTCAAGCCATGGTGGGACATTTGTCTTCCCCCACTTGTCTTTCATTTTCCGATAAAGATGATGCTTCTATGACACATCCACATAATTATCGGCTTATCTGAAGTCATGATCCATAACACCGACCGACGGTCTTAATAGATGGAGATATTTTAAACATTTGTACCTTAAAGCTAATACATGCCTTAGGAATATCAGAAAATGAAATTGATCCACGAAGGAAAATAATTATCAAGGCATATGATGATGAAGAACGAGCTTCCAAAGGACTAATAATGCTACCTATCAGAGTGGGACCTATTGTGAAAAACACATTTTGTTAGGTTCTAGACCGGGATCTTTCCTATAACATACTTTTGGGTCGTCCATGGATTCATGATATGCAAGCAGTACCATCAACGTATCATCAATGCCTCAAGTTTTCGTATGATGGACAAGAAATAACTATACAAGTTGATTACAATAGCACCCAAACTTGTTCAAATCTTCAAGCAACTCAAGACACCTTTGTGCCACATAATAGGGAGGTTCTTACTATTTCCTCTTCCAATCTACAAGGCCAACTGCAAGAATTGACAAAAAATCTTGACACTAAGCTAAAATTTAAAGACAAAGGAGTAGGCGAATATTCGCTATCTCTTTCTAGCTTACCTCCTTCTCCGAGGTCACATGGTCAACCAACCTTATCAAATCAAAAGATTGCAATAGCCTCTACATCCCAAGCTTTTCTGCCAATCACAAAGTTTGATGGACAATTTATTAAAGCCAACACCATTGAGGAAGAAGCTGAAGATAGGGACATCCTAAGTTGGCTATACAAAGATGAAGATGAATCTCTCTTGCACATTAAGTTACCTACAGAACAATGTGGTAAGGGGTACACTATCATGCAGAAAATGGGCTATGAAGGAAATGGTCCCATAGGAAAAAGAAGAGAAGGAATCGTGGAGCCAATTCAACCTATTTCAATACATCCAAATGATAAAATAGGATTGGGATATGGTAAGGATAAAGAAGAGCCAGTTTTACAGCAAGCACAACAAACTTATGAAAGAGAATCAATTTTAGATAAACACCATGAAGATGTCACTCTACATGGATCAGTTTTCCAATTGCAGAATGGTTCAGATACTGATTCTAATGAATATGAATGGGACACCAATTATAATGATGAATTTTGGAGAGACAAACAAGTTGATACCATACACAAATATGCACCTGTTCTCATACAAGGAGAAGGATCAAGGCCTCCACTTGATTATGTTTTACAAAGCGATCATGACTCAAGTGAGGACGATTCATATTTTAACGAGATTGACAATCAACAGGAGAATACCATCATAGACCTTGTCTACCATGAAGATGACAACCACATCATGACTTTGACAGCTCAAGACCTTACCCAACCTAATGATCCTATGCCTTTAGTTTATCCAGAACTTATTGATTGGGACAATGATGCACCTATCCATATCCCCACATTTCATGATGATGAAGACATTATAAATTTCCTTTGTTCTTCTAATGAGGAAAACAATTGTTTTATCCAAGAATGTCATACTCACGATTTTGATAAGGAGGGTGTCAAGTCTCTTAGCTGCAAAATAAATGAAATAAAAGATGGATCTATCGGTGAAAACCAAAAAATGGCAGTGGTAGATCACAACAAGAGAAAAATAAAGAGCGAATCCGATAGTGAAAACCTTTCTGAGGCACTAAAGGATGAGAACTGACACTCTTCCCAAGTATTATCATGAAAGATCTTCTATTTTGATCGAACTAAATTAATCAATCAACATAAGTACAACAGAGCAGCCAAAAATCTTGCAACTTGCAACGTCATTAACAGTCAAAGAAGTACTGAAATTCATGGAGTTCTTGAAGGAGAATCAAATCAACTTCGCTTGGTCATATGTTGATATGCTAGGGTTAGATCCTAATCGATAATGCATCATTTATTCATAAACGAGGGGAAAACCTCAGAAGTAAACTCGGTACGCATCCACATGTTGCATTGTTGGTCAAAGAGGAATTAAAAAAGCTTTTAGATGTTGGATTCATTCAGACTATTGACTATGCAGAATGGATTTCCAATATTGTACCTGTTTCAAAGCCAGATGGAAGGATTAGAGTTTGTACAAATTTCAGAGATTTGAACAAAGCTTGTCCCAAAGATGACTTTCCTTTGCCCAACATAGATATGATTGTTGATTTAACTGCTGGTCATGCAATGTATTCATTAATGGATGGATTTTCAAGATACAACCAGATAAAGATTGCACCAGAGGATCAAGATAAAACAACGTTCACATGCCCTTGGGGTACCTATTGTTGGAACGTAATGCCATTTGGGTTAAAGAATGCAGGAGCCACTTATCAAAGAGAAATGACAACAATTTTTCATGATATGATGCATACATTCATGGAAGATTACGTTGATGATTTACTTTCCAAATCTCACAATAACGGTAGTTGACATCTAGAAACTTGTCAAAATATTTACCGTATCGGAGAAGTTCAATGTTCGACTAATCCAAAGAAATGTGTCTTCATGCTACATTTGGTAACCCAGGGATACATGTTTTAAAGGCATAGAGGTTGGATCCAAAAATGCTATAATGGCATGTCGCCACCAATTAAAATATCGGCCGGCCTTCGATCATTGCAAGGAAGATTACAGTCCATCAGAAGGTTTATAGCTCAACTGGCAGACAAAAGCTTTCCATTCACACATTTATTGCATAAAATGTCCCATTCAAATGGGAAGACAAATGTGAAGCAACATTCAATCAGATCAAGCAATATCTTATGAACCCACCAGTTTTAATTCCACCCATTCCAGAAAAGCTACTCATACTCTATATTTCAGCAACAGAAGTATCCTTGGGAGCATTACTAGCACAAGAGGATTCTATAGGCAAAGAAAGGGCCATATACTATATCAGCAGAACTCTAACAAGTCATGAATTAAACTACACTTTCATTGAAAAAGCTTGCCTCGCAGTGGTGTTTTCTTCTCAAAAGTTGCGACACTATATGTTGGCTCATATAGTTAAGTTGATAACCAAGATTGATCCACTAAAATACCTTTTAAGTAGAGCTACTTTAACAGGAAGACTTGCAAAATGGGTAATGATCTTAAGTGAGTTTGACATTCACTATGTAGATCAAAAATGACCTGTAGATCAGTTGGCCGAAGCACCTTTACAAGAAGAAAATCCAATGCACATTGAGTTTCCTGATGCAGATGTCTTCACAGCAACAATTCAGAAATCATGGACATTGTACTTTGATGGATCCTACACGCAACAAGGCTCGGGGGTAGGAATTCTTTTTATCACACCTAAAGGAGATAACATCCAAAATCATATCGATTGATGTTTCCTTGCACAAATAACATAGCTGAATATGAGGCATTGCTTATAGGGATAAAAATAGCCTTGGAATGGCGGATTACAGAGCTGCAAGTCTATGGTGATTCACAACTTGTCGTTAATCAAATCAATGATGATTATCAGACTAAAGATGATAAGTTGCTACCTTACAAGAACATGGTGGATGATTTTAAAAAGTATTTTGTGTCAATCAAGTTTTCACAAATCTCAAGGATTGATAATAAAGCTGCAGATGCAATGGCTACAATTGCTTCCTTGTTACGATTGTCAGAAGATCAAAAACGGTTTGAATTCTTGGTGGAACAATTGTTTTCTCCCGCCTATGATAATCCTAAGACCCAAGTCATATATCATTTAACTGGTTCTGACTCACCTTTATATGGCAAGACTTATACCTACCTAAAAGACAACATTTTACCTCCGGATTTATCCGTTAATCAAAAAAGGAATTTCATACGCCAATCATCCCGTTATACCTTGATCACCGACATCCTTTACCGACGTGGTCTTGATGGTACACTCCTTCGATGTCTTGAACGTGACGAATCTGAAAAAGCCTTACAAGAGGTTCATGGTGGTATTTGTGGAACTCATTTATTCAAAATTAATTACGACCTTAGCCAAAACTTGTTAGAGATGGGATATTATTGGCCTACCACCATGGAGAAAGATTCTTTTACTTTTGTAGAAGTGTTCTAGAATTCGAGATCCATGGGAATTTTATTCCTTACTTACCTGCGGGGAATTGCAACCTTTCACTCAGGCTTTTGGAATTAGAGTTAGATCTTGTTGGAAAAATTCATCCTTCATCACATCAAATGGGCATAAATTTAATTTATCAGCTATGGATTATTTTACAAAATGGATCAAAGTTGTTCCTTTGTGACTGACCCCTTGGCTAGGTAAACAAATCTGCTTCATTCATCCTAAATTACATCATTTGTAGATATGGAATTCCAAATTATATAATCACTAATAATGGGAGGCCTTTCAAGAATCAGGATTTTGATGAACTTTGTGAAAGATTTCACATCCAACAAAGGTTCTCTACACCTTACTATCCACAAGGTAATGGTCAAGCGGAAGCTTCCAACAAAACAATTTTAAAGATCTTGAAGAAGGCGATGCGTGATCAGTGCGTGATTGGCATGTCCAATTAAATCCCGACTGTGGGCGCCTGAGAACCCAGTGTCAGCACAACAAGAAACTACCCATATGCCTTGGTCTATGGAGGCGGGAAACAATCTTACCATTAGAGGTTGAAATACCTTCACTGAGGGTCTCACTCAAAGGGCTGATAAATGATGAAGACTACAGAGTATCTCCTCTGCAAGAGTTAGAACTATTAGATGAAAGATGTCAGCATGCGGCTGATGTTTTGGGGTTATCGTGAGTTATATCTCATAGCTATAATCCACGAAGGAGTTAAAACCTGAGGGCAAATTTCAAGTAGGTGATTTAGTCTTGAAAGAAAATCCATGCAATTAGCAAAATAGAGAAAATAAAGGAAAATTTGAACCAAATTGGCTTAGTCCATTTGTCATCATTGCAGCATACGGTTCTGGAGCATATCAGTTATCTACGTCAGAAGGGGACCTGTTTGAAGAACCAATCAACAACATTCATTTGAAGAAGTTCTATGTTTGAAAAATCAGAAAAATTAGAAAAAGTCCCACAAAAAAGCATAAAATCAAAAAGATTCACAGAAAAATCACAAAAAGTCTTGAAAAATCATAAAATCATAAAAAGTCCACGAAAAATCATAAAAATCAGGAGAAAAAAAGTCTTTTGAAAAAAATTTAAAAATGAGAAAAGATCTTAGAAAAAAGTTCACAATAAAAACAAGTGGTGAAAACCTACATAAACCAATTCACCTTGATCTAAAATAGACTCCTCCATCTAATGCTTATATCTTTTTCTGTTTGGGCATCATATAGTACAATGGTAATACCAGGCAGGGATCATATATTTCATCGCTATGCAAGCTTGATAGAATTTGTAGCCCCATATCCATAATCTTTTGGTTGTGTTTACATTGGGGGCAGCAACATAGACTAAACAAGAGAGGGGCAATGAGCTTTTCGAACCTCACAAACAGACACAAGAAAACTTTCCAAAATGCAACAAACATTGCCATATCAAATCAACCACAACATGCTTATTCAATGCCAATTGAAATCAAAACAACATGATCCAAAACAACGTTCATCAAAACACAAACATCAATGTTGATAATCAAGACTGGATGATCTTAATCTGACTAATGTTTGAAATACTTTAAGCAAAATTTGAATTGGTGTTTGGTTTTCTATCATATCTCTGGAGCAATTCGATGATGTACTGAACTAGAAAAGCAAGGAAGGAGTATGATTTTTCTTTGTCTGCTATTTGCGAGGAAATCATTAGTACTATGCAAATTGGTCGCGAGACATGCTCTACTAAGTATCATTGATGACATTTTGGAATTTGCATGGGAAACGAGTTAACTCTTGTCTGTTTATGCAAGTGATACTCAGGTCATTTCGGTTCAATTATACCTAGATGCTTGTATTAACTTGCTATATCAAAAATCATGAAAGCAATACTCAGGTCGTCACTGGGGCTAACATACCCTTTGATGCTTGTATTAACTTTCAACATTTCAATGCTCTATGATGACATAAAAAGCACAATTAAGCTCTCAGAATGGCAATATTGTACGGATAACCTACATGGTCAATATAGATTGCATACATGTTAGAATCTGCATTTTGCATTTATAGATTTTCCCAAAAGCTGGCAAAGTATACAATCTCTCAATAAAATAAAAAAATCAAAGTTGATCACATGAAAACATTATGAGGTGCTACCCCCAGATGTTGTTGGTCTCACACAACCTGCTCCAACATCAGAAGATCAAACTATCAATAACATAAGAAGATCAGACCATCATTCAAATCAAAATGGATCATCAAATCAATCAAATCAATCCAATCGGAATACATGATTAGACCATATGTTTTCAACAACTCTGAAAGCAAATTTATCAAACTATGAATTTTCTTTCAACAACCTTGAAAGCAAATTTATCAAATCTACTGTTTGTTTTCAACAACTTTGAAAGCAAACTTATCAATCGAAACCTATCAAATCAAATCAACAACTATTTGTTTTTCATCATCATGAAATCAAATATATCAAATCCTGTTTGTTTTTAACAACCTTAGAAGCAAACTTATCAAAATCAATATCATACCAACAATTTGTTTTCAACAACTTTGAAGACAAATTTATCAAATCCTGTTTGTTTTTAACAACCTTAGAAGCAAACTTATCAACAAATTATATGTTTTTCATCATCATGAAAAGCAAATTTATCAAAATCCTGTTTGTTTTTAACAACCTTAGAATCAAACTTATCAAACAACTATTTGTTTTTAACAACTTTAAAAGCAAATTTATCAGCTACTATTTGTTTTCCAACAACCTTGGGAACAAATTTATCAAAACATATCATCATGACGGGAAATCTATCCTATTAGTGAGGCTCATGCATCACAAGGTAACTTTATCAATCCTATCAGTTATCATGCATCAATCATCACAAATGTTGAATCAATAAAAAACCATCAACAAAATCTGGGGAATTTTATCACATTTTATCATAGCAGGGGCAATTTTGATCATCAAATTTTCATTTCACATCTCTCCGGGTCAATTTCTTCACATCATTATTTTCGAACAATGAATCGACATCTTCAAAAATCATAAAAATCATAAAAATCGAAAAACATTTCAAAAAATAAAAAATTAAAAAAAAATTAAAAAAAATCACAAAAATCAAATTCTTATCGATTCATCGTTCGAGGGGGCATACACTTATCAACATTCGACAGTCAAACATTTGGGGCAAATTTCAAAATTCTCTTTAAAGCATCGTAAAACCATCATTTAAGAGGGCAAAATGTATACACGAAAATGGTCACATCTACAATAGATACGTGGTAATTTAAATATTTTTAATATTTAATTAAATCTCTAATTCGATTTATGTATAAATAAATTTAAATAATTTATTTATATTTGTTCATTATTTCATTTCTTAATTAATTAAATAAAACATTACGATTTATTTATATTAATTATCATATAATCTTGATTTGAATATTTTATTCAAATTTAGATCATATATTCTTTTCTTCTAAAAATCCTCAACATTCATTCAAAATACCATTCACAATTAGATATTTCAAATATTTAATTAATTCCTTTAATTCGATTCTAAATATTCCATATTTCTTCTAAAGTCTATTCGCAATTAAACATCCAAAATATTTAATTAAATCTTCTATAGTTCTAAAATTAAAAATTAAGCTCACATGCAAATTAAATAAATTTATTTATTTAATTTGCATTATCTTCAGCAACCGTGAAACAAACTGCCAAAACAGAAAAATTAATTTCTCTGTTCCTGTGCAAGCTTGTTCCCGTGGGTTGAAGACAAGGCTCCATTCTTCTCTCCAACCTCCCAACATTCTCCATCTTCCTCTCAACCTCTCCATCTCTCACCATTCAAACTTACCAGACAATCTCACAGCCATTGATCTTTGCCAACCAGGATTTTGCCTGCAAAAAGCTATAAAAAGGACTGTCGGGTCTTTGAAATTACAAAGAAGCTTTCAATAGGAAAATTATAGCCAATTTGCAATAGCATAGCTTTTAGCATTCATAAGCATTCTAGTATCATAACATAGCATAGCAGTATTCCATATCATGGCATATCCACTTCATATCATAGCATCCATGACTCACAACCCCTGTGCATAATTCACAGCCCCTGTGCATATCCGTATCAGCATTTCACTCCACCAACATATAGAATAGAAAATCACTTTTATTTTCACACTCGTTCTGCAGGTTGTCATTCAGAGAAGCCTTGCTTACACAATCTGAGAGCAGCAACTTCAAACAAATCCCTGGAGATAGAGGAAGATGAAACGGCTCTGAAAAAGCTTCGTTTGTTTCTTTGAATTCAAATTATTTGCTTTTCTTCAGTTTAATGTTTCATTTTGTGTGATTTGTTTATTTATTTTGATACAAATCTTTCTATCACACATATATGTTTGATACAAGAGGACCGATGGGTGCAGGCCAAAATTAATCTAAGGAATAACTGCCATGCTCAACTAGTGGTCTATAGCTAGTGTCTTGGATCACATTTACGGAACCCTCAGGAATGAATTTCAAACATTTGTGCACAACTGAGGGAACTGCATTCATAGCTACTAGCCAGGGGATACCCAGCTTTACCCTAAAGAGCTCAGACCCCAGGATAGTGTCGAACAAAAGATTCATAGATTTAGGTCCAATGAGAATCAATAGGACAATACTACCCAGAGGAGGCACAAAAATCCCGTCGTGCGTGCAAATGGTGCTTATAAGTGCATTATACCCATCTTTATGCAGAAAGTTGATTAGCATGATCTCCTCAATTATGATATTCACTTGAGATGTTGGATCAATAAGAACACCTACTACAGTGTTTCTGTTGATTCGCGCAGGGATATAAAGAGGAGATGGTTCTTTATTAAAACCCATCGACAAATCCTGTGAGGTGAAAGTTATACTAATACCACTGCTCACAGGCTACGCAAAAGGGATAGGTTGATGTAGAAAAGAAGCCATCATGCACACTAAATGATACTCTCACAAAGCCCCCCAAAGGTTACAAAATAGGATAGTGACCCAATTAAGGTTTCGTTATGCAATACTTTCAAAACCTTCCAACTACACCTACTAGGGGTCGCAGGTTAGGTTGTAAGGTGAAGGCCTCCCAACACTCACACCTACAACAATCCTAGAATATGAGGAAAAGAGCTTTCAGTATCGCAAAACGGAACCAAAATAGTTCACATTGGGTTCACCAAAAATGTAAGAGAGGGGGACCGACCACATCAAGGCCCTAGGTCATGAAGAACCGAGAGTGGAAGGGTGCCCTAACTTACCTCATTCTAAAGGAATGTTTCGAATGAGGGACATGAATGATGAGGACTATAAGGCCTTGCAACCACTCTTCAAACCCGAAACCTAAACTGGGGCTAGGTGAGCTGATTTTTAGGATCAACACTGTACCTCAGGTAGCTCTTTGCCACCCAAGGACAGAAGCGCGATTCCAAGATGATAGTGTGGCATGCTGGCGTTTCTCAAGTGTGTTGGCATTCATACGACCAAATGACCAAAAACATAGTATGAACCGCCACAAAACAAACTAACAGCCTAGCTAATCACTTCTAAGGGAACAAAACATAACTATGAAGTAGGAAAGATACAAATGAATATGATAAAGTAAATATATGAAGGCTAAGGTGACAAAGGTAATCTCACAAAGATGCTCATTTTCCAGCTAGCTCCAAATGCATGTCCACCTACACACAAGAAAGAGGGAAAATTGATGGGGGCTATATAGGGGTCTGCCTCAGTCAGACCCCCATTTCGATGTTTCCATCTCCACAAACAACCAAGATACTTGCTTGATAGAAAATGTATGATAAAAAGTAAGGAAAGTACAGGCCAACACTACAAAACAATATATAGCTACTTAACCAAATCGTAAAGGAGAGGAATGAAACGTTACCACCTCCACCAAGAGCTCCCTAGCCAATGATGGAGAAAGAAGGCTTGAACAACCACCACAACCTCAAATGCGATGAAGGGAGGTGTTGCAAAACATCAAGCCCCTGCTGCAATGGCTTGCCTCACACTTGCTTTACAGAGTTGA
>VDFB02231142.1:53373-158073 GCA_007258455.2 Sequoia sempervirens | reverse complement strand
AAAACATTATCAATACATGTTTTACCACAAGTTAGAACATTGAAAGGAGCTCTACCAACTTCTTCAACATGTAGTTGAGAATCATCTCCCATATAATAGTGTCTGTTGATTACTTTGTTATATTTCTCAAGTTCTCGATATTACTAGTCATGTGGCCAGTAGTAGCTAAATCAATGATTCATACGTTATTATTTTTGACATATTTGTAAGCATTCGTTAGAAAAAATTTTCTGACATTCATCATCATCTTCAATAACCACATCAAACATCATACTGTTGCAGTTTGGTTGTTATTGATGTCAAAAGTTCTATTGGAGGTGTTGCACTTTGGTTTTTTGGTTGCTAGGGTTTTTGAGAAATGCTCCACTAATGATGTTTTGCTCTTGTGGTTTGGAGGATAGCTTCTTGTTGTGTCAAGGCATGTGTGGTCCAAGTTTCAAATCATTTGAGTTACTGGAAAGGTGTTTTTGAGAGTGATACATTGAAGATTGTGTTGATTTTGTGAGGATGTTCTCAAGGGTGTAAAGGTTGGCTCTGGACATCTCTGCATTTGCAGATATGGTTGTGTAGATCAAAAGTTAAGTTCATTGAGATGCGAAGGTGTTATATCAAAAGTTTCATGTCAATATTCCTTCCATAAAGAAAGTGAGAGATAACAATGTACCGAATTGTGTTGTCTGAAGATTGGTTTCAATGTCTGTTTGCTTGCGCTAGCTTGTTGCTGCATGAAGTTGTGAAAGGGATGAATGAGAGTGTTCTTGAATATCATGTGATACTTGTTGTTCCACAAAGTGTTTTTTGACTTCTTTGGTACAGGATGTGGACAAGAATGAATGTTTTGTTGGCTTATGCCTTTGTTGTGGCCGACTAAGGTATGTTGGTGGTGTGCACCACAAGTTCAAGGTTGAGTGGAGCTTAAGGAGTGATTGAAGGTGTTGTATGGGTCATGCTGACTCATCTAGGAGAAACACAAATAATTTTTTATCTTTCTTGTGTACTGCTAATGGTTGTGAAGGCCAACATGCTTCATGTTACATGTTTTCTGGTTATGGCTGACCTGATTTGTATTTGTAAAGCATGCAAATGATGTCTATAGAAGATCAAAGATGTGAAGATAGTTTGGGACCAGGTTAAGCATGTGTTGGAATCCGCAAGGCATTTTCCTCTTCTTGGTGTTGCGTGTAGTCTTTTGGATCTTCCCTTCTACATGTTTTATATTGTTTCTTTTATTCCTGGCCGACCTATAGATGTAATATTTTTGTTGTTGTAGGCCGACATGTGAAATGCAATCAATGTAATATCAGATATAAATTGTAAACCTAGTTGATATAGGGTGTAGAGAATGCAATGATGATGATGCTTACATAAGCAACTGAAAGAGAAAGAGCAGTTTGGCAGATCTTGTCCAGTTTCATTTTGATCATATCCCTATGATAGAAAGCAAGTAAAGAAGTGTGCTTAATTGTTTTCTAGAGGCAGTGAGCCGAAGGCAATAATTCTTAATTGCTGAAAGTAGTGAGCTAGTAGGCAACTGAGAAGACATTTGGAGAATCTATAAAGCAAAATTGCAATCATCAAAAGAGATTGTGCTTAAGTGTTTGTTTCAAATAGTGGAAGGACTTGAGTGTGTGCTTAGATCAGGGACTTGTAGCTTCTTTGGGTTGTAGATTTAAAACAAAGTTGTATAATTAGAGAGTTGTAGCTTTCTTGGGTTGTAGCCCTAAAACAAAGTTGTAAATGTTGTTCTTGTGAGGTTGGATTAAGACAGTAGCTCCTAACAGCTTTTCTCACTGTGGTTTTTCCCCTGTGGGGTTTTCCACGTATATCTAGTGTTGTGTTGTGTTGTGTATTGTCTTCATCTTTCATGTTCCTATTTGTGTAGTAGAGTTTAAAGTATTTATTTGTTCTAGAGGGTTTGAGATTCAATAGAATACTAATTCACCCCCTCTCTTAGTATTCCAGTGTGTTCAACATTTGGTATAAGAACTTGGTTCCTTAGAAAAAATCTAATAGCTTGAGGAAGATCTAGGATGGCACAAGAAGGATCTCACAAGGGGCCTAGGTTTGATGAACAAATTTTTCTTTCTAGCGATTTAGGATGGAAACCTATCTGACCTCTTTAGGGTTTGGTGTTTTGCAATCAGTCAAGGATGGTTATACTGTTCCTACTACTCCTCCAACTGATTTGGCAGAGATTAGGGCCTATGAGAACAATGGAAAGGCTAAGAATGCTATCTTGAGTGGGCTAGCAGACTTTGAACTTGTAAAAGTAATGTGTTGCAAGTCAAAAAAGGAGGTCTAGGACAACCTTAGTGGCATCTATGAAGGAGATTAAAGTAAAACAAGCCAAGTTGCAGATTTATAGAGGCAAGTTGGAGAACTTGAAAATGTTAGAGGATGAGGATATTTTCTCTGAGTAGATGAAGTGGTCAATACAATCAGAGGACTTGGTGAAGAATTGGAAGAACCGGTGGTGGTTAAAAGGGTACTGAAATCTCTTCCTAAAGCTTATAATCCTAAAGTATCTTCTATTGAGGAAGCTAGAGATTTAGGTACCTTTTCAATGGATCAATTATATGGTGCTCTCACTGCCTATATGAAATGAGAGAGTTTTGACAAAGAAGCTCCAAAGAAGGAAGCAACTTTCAAAACTCATAAGAAGTATGAAGCATTTGATTAAAGTAGTGACATTGATGAAGAAGAAGAAAACTTTGCAAGGAAGTTGACGAGGGGTATCGACAAGTACAAAGTTAAGCTACCTTTCAAATGTTTTAAGTGTGGAGAGATTGGTCATTTTTCTTCTAAATGTCCCTTAATATATTTTGAAAAGAGAAACCAAGATTCTAGAAGAAATAAGTTTAAAAAGAGTCTCTACTCCAAGGAAGATTCATGTTCTTCAAAGGATGAGGAATCCAGTGGTCTGGATGATGAGGATGAAATCCTATTCATGGCTGCTAAGAAGACTGAAGATGAAACTAAAGATTCAAGGGATGTGTGGATTTTTTTTCATGCAAAATATGAGGCAAACTCCTGGGTGATTGATAGTGGTTGTTCCAACCACATCACAGGGGATAGGAGTAAGTTTATTAAGCTTGTGAAGTGGAATGGAGGCATAGTCAAGCTTGGAGATGATACTTCAGTAAAGATTTGTGGAAAAGGTACAATAAGCATTCATGGAAAGCACAAGACATAAGATGTTCTTTATGTTAAAGGTTTTTAGGCACAATCTTCTTAGTGTGAGTCAGATGTGCAACAATGGATGCAATCTCATATTCAATGAAAGAGGATGTGAAATTAGAGAAGGAAAGTCTAGAAAATTGGTGGTAGAAGGATCTAGGACTAATGGTGGCATATACAGTCTAAAGGATGTCAATGGGAGAAGTTGTATTCTAGGACAAACAAGTGAATGTTGGCTTTGGCATAGGACAATGGGACACATCAATTTTGACAATCTTGTGAAGATCAATTCATCACATGTAGTAAGAGATATGCCAAAGATAGTCAAGCCTGTAAGTACTTTGTGCAAGGAATGCCAGTTTGGAAAACAAACAAGGGTAAGTTTCAAGTCTAAAGAGTATTCTTCTTCTAGACCATTGAAGCTGATTCATACTGATTTGTGCGGACATACCAAAATAAAGAATCTTAAAGTAGATAGGTATTTCATGCTTTTTATTGATGATTTCTCTAGGATGACATGGGTTACATTCTTAAAAGATAAATTTGAAGCTTTCAGTAGAATCAAGATTTTCAAATCAAAGGTAAAGAATGAAGTGAATGCAAAAATCAAGTGTTTGGGTTCTGATAGAGGTGAGTTCACTTCAAATAATGATTTTTGTGAAGAACATGGAATAAAGAGGCATCTATCTTCTACTAGAAATCCCCAACAGAATGGGGTAGTGGAAAGAAAGAATAGGAATGTTCAATAGATGGCAAGGACTATGTTGAAGGAAGCAGATTTGCCCGATGTCTATTGGAAAGAGGCATTTCATACTGTAGTCTATATTCTCAACAGAGGATTGTTTTGAGTGAACAACACTAAGACCCTTTATGAGTTATGGCATGGAAGACTTGCAACTGTTAGGTATTTTAGAATCTTTGGAAGAAAATGTTACATTAAAAGAGATGAAGATGTTTTGGGGAAGTTTGATTCGAGAATTGATGAAGGTATTTTTCTTGGATATTCAACCCAAAGTAAAGCATACAGGTGCTACAACAAAAGATTGGGAAAGATAGTTGAAATTACAAATGTTAAGGTTGATGAAGATTTACATCAAAATATGTATGAAATTGAGGATTACGGATCTGATGCACCTCCCTTCTAAGAAGAAGAAGAAGAAGAAGAAGAAGAAGAAGAAGAAGAAGAAGAAAAGGAAGAAACAATAGAAAAGCATGGTAAGACTCCTGCCAAGTATGTTCAAATGAATCATTCAGAAGGTCGGGTTTTTGGAGATAAGAATGAAGGAGTACTGACAAGGAGAAGGCATGCAAGGACAAATGAACAAGTAAATTCTTGTTTATTAATCAAAGATAGAATCAAAAACTTTTGTGTATGCTAGCAAGGATGAAGGATGGATACAAGCAATGGAAGAAGAATTGAATTAGATTGAGAAGAATCAGACTTGGGAACTGGTTCCAAGGCTTGCAGACAAGAATGTGATAGGAACAAAGTGGGTATCTAGTAATAAGTTGAAAGAAGATGGAAAAGTTGTAAGAAACAATGCTAGATTGGTGTGTAAAGGCTATTCATAGGTAGAAGGATTTGATTTCGAGGAGACATTTGCTTTGGTAGCAAGAATAGAAGCAATCAGAATATTTCTTTCTTTTTCAACCCACAAGGATTTCAAAGTATATCAAATGGATGTAAAATCAACTTTCCTTAATGGATATTTGGAATAAGTCTACATAGAGTAGTTTGATGGATTTCGGTTATCAGAAGACCCAAACATTGTGTGCAAACTCAAAAAGGCATTGTATGGTCTCAAATGAGCTCCTAGGTTTGGTATGCAAGGCTGGACAAGTACTTGCTTTAGCAAGGTTTCAAAAAAGGTATTGTAGATAGTAATCTTTACTTCAAGATTGAGGATAAAAGCATTTTGATAGTTGTTGTATATGTTGATGATATAATCTTTGGTGGAAATGATGAAATGTGCAAGAAGTTTGTTGAAAAAATGCAGAAGGAATTTGAAATTTCTATGATAGGTGAATTATCCTTCTTTCTTGGTCTTCAAATTGCTTAGCTAAATGATGGTATCTTTATTTCTCAAGTGAAGTATGTCAAAGAGATGTTGAAGAAGTTTGGTATGGAAGATTGCAAACCAGTGAGTACTTCTATGGTAATTGGTTGTCATTTGAGAAAAAATGACGAGTCTCTCCTGGCTTATCAGACTCTATATAGATCTATGATTGGAAGCTTGTTGTACGTAATTGCTTCAAAAGACTTGATATTATGCATGCGGTATGTTTGGTTGCAAGATTTCAAGCTAATCCCAAAGAAACTCATGTGAAGACAGTCAAGAGAATCTTTAGATATTTGAAGAGCACTGTAGATAATGGATTATGGTATGCAAAAGGTAATGACTTTGATTTGAGTGCATACACTGATGCTGATTGGGCTGGTTGTGTTGATGATAGGAGTACCAGCAGTGGTGCTTTCTTTTTAGGAAATAGGTTGGTTTCATGGCATAGTAAGAAGCAAGATTCAATATCTTTATCAACAACAGAAGCAAAGTATATTGTTGCAACATCTTGTTGTACTCAAGTGTTGTGGATGAAGCAAACATTGAAGGATATTGGATATCAAGATAAAGTATGATGAGCCCATTCCTATTATGTGATAATACAAGTGCTATCAATATTTCGAAGAATTCAGTGATGCATTTTAGAACCAAACACATATAAATTAGATATCACTTTTTGAGAGAGAAGGTTGCAGATAAAGAAGTGAAGCTAGAGTATGTATCTACAATGGATCAAATTGTAGACATTTTCACAAAGGCACTTGAAAATGATACATTTGAATATCTCAAATAGAAGTTAGGGGTAATTGCCCCTCCTTGCTAGATGCATAGTTGGTGCATCTGTCCAAGGGGAGTAATTCAAGTCTTATCTTTATTCCTGGACTGATGGGGACTACCTCGCACGGGAAGCAGGTAGTGGTTGTTGCTAACAAGGGGAGCCTGTATGTTGTTTTAAGGAGAGAAAAGTCTATTTGTCATTTTCTCTTGATGTCAAAGGGGGAGAGATTGTGCACCAAAGGGAGTGTGTCTGTTAGTTTTTCCATCAATGACAAAGGGGGAGATTGTTGCAGTTTGGTTGTCATTGATGTCAAAATTTCCATGAAAGGTGTTGCAGTTTGGTTGTTTGGTTTGTAGAGTCTTTAAAAAATGCTCTGCATTTCTCTACTGATGATGCTTTGCTCCTGCAGTTTGGAGGATAGCTTCCTAATGTGTCAAGGCATGTGTGGTCCAAGTTTCAAATCATTTGAGTTAACGGAAAGGTGTTTTTGAGAGTGACAAATTGAAGACTATGTTGATTATGTGAGGATAATCTCAGGGGTGTAAAGCTCGGCTCTACATATCTCCACATTTGCAGATATGGTTGTGTGGATCAAAAGTGAAGTTCATTGAGATGTGAAGGTGTTATATCCAAAATTTCATGTCAATATTCCTTCCATAAAGAAAGTTAGAGATGACAGTGTATTGGACTATGTTGTTTGAAGATTGGTTTCAATTGTTGTTGGCTTGCACTAGCTTGTTGCTGCATGAAGTTGTGAAAAGGATGAATGAGAGTGTTCCTGAATGTCATGTGATGCTTGTTGTTGTTTTGCAAAGTGTTTTCTAGCTTCTTCAATAAAGGCTGTGGATAGGAATGAATGTTTTGTTGGCTTATGCCTTTGTTGTGGTTGAATAAGGTATGTTGATGGTGTGCGCCACAAGTTCAAGGTTGAGTGGAGATTAAGGAGTGATTGAAGATGTTGTATGAGTCGTGTCGACTCATTTGGGAGAAACAAAAATAATGTTTTATCTTTTTTGTGTACCTTAAATGGTTGTGAAGGACAACATGCTAATTTGTATTTGCAAAGCATGCAGATGGTGTCTATAGAAGATCAAAGATGTGAAGCAAGTTTGGGACCAAGTTAGGCATGCATTGTAATCCACAAAGGTGTTTTCCTCTTCCTAGTGTTGCATGTAGTCTTTTGGTTCTTTCCCTCCACACATTTCATATTGTTTGTTTTATCCTTGTCCGACCTACAAATGTAATATTTTTGTTGTTGTAGGTTGACATGTGAAATGTAATCAATGTATAAATTGTAAACCTAGTTGATCTAAGGTGTAGAGAATGCGATGATGATGATGATGATGATGATGATGATGATTACGTGAGTGACTGAAAGAGAAAGAGAAGTTGTGGTAGATCCTGTCCGGTTTCATTTCGATCATATCCCTTTGACAGAATGCAAGTAAAGAAGTGTGCTTAATTTTTTGTTGTAGGCAGTGAGCCGAAGGCAGTAACTTCTTAATTGCTGAAAGTAGTGAGCTAGTAGGTAGTTGAGAAGACATTTGGAGAATTTGAAAAGTAGAATTGCAATCATTGAAAGAAATTATGCTTAAGTGTCAATTTTAGATAGTGGAAGGACAGTCATCCTGTAATCATTCTTGAGTGTGTGCTTAAATTAGGGAGTTGTAGCTTTCTTGGGTTGTAGCCCTAAAACAAAGTTGTACAATTAGGGAGTTGTAGCTTCCTTGGGTTGTAACCCTAAAACGAAGTTGTAAATGTTGTTCATCTTGTGAGGTTGGATTAGGACAATAGCTCCTAGTAGCTTTTCTTACTGTGGTTTTTCCCCTGTGGGGTTTTCCTCATTTATCTGGTGTTGTGTTGTGTTGTGCATTGTCTCCATCTTTCATGTTCTTGTTTATGAAGTAGAGTTTAAAGTATATGTTTGTTCTAAAGGGTTTGAGATTTAATAGAAGACTGATTACCCCCCTTCTCAATATTTCGGTGTATTCAACACATACCTCCTTCCTCACCTTTTTTAATATTTTTCTTTCCCTTAAACATTGTTAGCGAATGAATTTGTTGATTTAGTAAATAATTAGATGAATTTTATTAAAGAAGAGCCTTGCTCTTATAGACTTTACAAACCCTACAAATTAGGGAGAAGATTTAGTTAATTGAAAGAGTTAACTAAACGTAACTGAAAGAGTTAAGTAAACATAACTGAAGGATAGATAAACAGTTAACCGAAACAAACTAAAGCTAACTAAAGACTTAAATAAAGCTAAGATGACCATTAATATTACATTTAATATTTTAATACCCTCCCTTAATGGTCATCGTACAAACAAAAAATAAGTCTACCCATATTGTGCTGGTCATCAAAATGCAAAGTGTGCAGACTCCTTCTGCTCAGTCTACTCCGCTACATGAGCACTTTGTTGAGATGCTTCCTAGTTGGACTTCTCATCAGCCAACCACTTTCTGCAATACCTCTGTATATGACTAATCTTCCCACAATAATGGCAAGTAAAAGGCTTCTTGGAGCCCTCCTTCGAATCACCTCGTCCTTTCTGCTGAGTGGACTTGCCTTTGCCAACATCCTTGATAGTAAATGCTTGTTCAACACTTGGAGACTCACTACTGCTCCCAAATTGCTTCTTCCACCGATCCTGTTGTAAAAGATTGATGCACATCTCATCAAACTTCAAATCAACATTGGTGGATGTAATGTTGAGCGTTTTGATGAAGTGCTTGTAGGAATGTGGCAAACTTTTCAAAGTGATCACCACCATGTCCTCCTCTTCTATTTTACAACCAATGGCCTCCAATTGATCGTGCATATTTTTTATTTTCATCAAGTGCTCCTACGAAGACACTTGGTCATCCATCATAATAGAAAAAAGCATATTCTTCAGAAAGAAAACCCTTCCCTTGTTGAGGTCTCATGAAGATCTTTCAGATGCTTCTAGATCTCCGTAGCAGATTTACCAGATGGTATTTCTGGTAACATGTCATTGGCGATAGATAATTTAAGAAGCATGATTGCCTCCCTATTACTTCCATCATACTTTTCCTGATCCTTCCCAACAACAGTGGGACGAACTTATGTACCACAAACAAGCGTATCCAGACACCGATAGTCAAAGATGGTAAGCATCCTCTGCTTCCACGTGTTGTAATTATTTACATTGAACCTCTGTGAACTTTCCAACATAATATTGGACAAAGACGCCATCCCTCCCGTTGTCTTAAGCACAAAAAACGAGGTAACTTCTGTGATCAGCTAGTAAAACATTGGACAATCAGCTAGCACAACTCCGATTTTTCAAAAATCATTTGAAAAAGAGGCTCAGAATGTGTAAATTTTTTAAGAAATTTTTTGAAACTCTATACAAAATTTTTATTTTTCCTTGAATTTATGTCAAAACTGGCTTCAAAAACAATAACCCTCAAGCTTCCATTAAATATCAGAACCCAACACAAATTTCAAGGCACAGATTTCAAGACACCCAAAAAAAATGAAAACCACCTCAAAAATCCTCTTGAAAAACCTAGCCGTAGCACCCAAAAATAATTTCAAAAAAAAAAATTGGCCTAAAAAATAGAGGGTTTTTCAAAAACCCTAGCCCTAGCACCCAAAAATAATTTTTACCCATGATTTTTAGAAAATTGTGTCTAAAAATGAGCATAAAAAGTGGTGCTAGAACCAGATGAAAAAATTCATGACCCAGAGACGGAACAAATAGTGCCCAAATAGAAGTCGTGCCTTTAGATTTTCAAAAATGACACATCTGAAATTACGTCAAAATGTGACCTAAAAAACCTTCAAAATCGCCTCTGAGAGATAAGAAAAAACGCGCCCTAGAGTTCTTAAAAAATGCAACCTAGAGTTCATAAAAAATGCGACCTTAGAAGAAATGATGCACACAGCCTTCAGAAAACCCTCGCACGTTGCAAAAAATGTAAAGCCTAGGTTGCGTGCGGCAAATAATTAATAGAAAATCGCGTGAAAAAAATCCGCGCGCCTCAAAAAAGTTTGCCAAAAGAAACAAACACGAAGGTCGTGCTTCACAAATCGCGCCAAGATGAAAGAAACTCAAATGCACGCCCAAAAGACCACTCATTGCAAATCGCGCGCTTGGTAAAACAAAGAATCTCGTGCAAAAAATGATGTGATTTTGTTGTGTGTAAGAAGGCACAATTTTTAGCAGAAACAAGGACGTGATTTTGAATGACAAAATATCCTTCGAAAAAATAACAGCTAACCAGGCTCGAACATGAGCTCTGATACCATGTTGATTTAGTAAATAATCAGATGAATTTTATTAAAGAAGAGCCTTGCTGTTATAGACTTTACAAACCCTACAAATTAGGGAGAAGATTTAGTTAACTGAAAGAGTTAACTAAACGTAACTGAAAGAGTTAACTAAACATAATTGAAAGATAGACAAATAGTTAACTGAAACAAACTAAAGCTAACTAAAGACTTAAATAAAGCTAAGATGACCATTAATATTACATTTAATATTTTAATAGAATTAGCCTTTTGGAAAGATTAATAATTTTGACTCTAATTTACCCTTGAAGCACTGGAGCCAATCGCTAATAGCTCTGGAAATGTCGCAATTGCATTTGTGACTTTCCTCTGAATTGAAGAGGTATAGCTCCCTCGTATGATCTATTTACTAAAATGGTGGCTTTTAACCAGAAAGTGATAAGGTGACAAACACTAGTTCATAAAAATGGCACTAATGCAAAAAGAAAGCATAAGCCATAAATAAGCAACACACAGATTGATAATACTTATGATCGCTTCACCAAGAGAAAATAAATCATACTGCAATAATGGATGCCATAAAGTATATTTCACACAAAAAATATGCCTTTATTTCATGCTCGACATAGATCGATACACTAAACACCACATTAAAATTCATAACTCAAAGATTACAAATCATTGAAATATAAAATCAACATGAATAAATGATGTTCCTTCTCGAAATACAACACAATGTATCTGTGGAGATCGGACCTTGTATCCTTCTCCATCATCCTATATATAGCAGAGAGTTCCCCAAAACGATTGTTAAAACTGTTACTAAAATTAGCGATACCTCTTGTCGCTTGACTGTCTTCTTGAAAACGGCTAAAGAATATGATTGGTCGGAATAATTAAGCTGACAAATGAAAAGACATTAGGCAAGAAAACTGATATTGTTTTCACCAACGACTGCCGAATGACCTATGCCACAGCCATGCAATTAATGAAGCTTTAGGGGAATGCATTATGATTGCATGTGTATGCTATTCAATTGGCAATGTAATTTAAAACTGGTTCAAATCAGCCATCAACTCAAACCAAGTTGCCATATCACTGAATCTAAGAGAGATAGCCCAAACGTCTAACCAACCGTCCATGAATTCAACCAGTGTCACCACACTTCACCATCCAGAAGCATCCAATATGGCTAGCGCTCAGAGTGATGGTGTATTAGCAAATGATTTCATTGTTCTAGAGGAGATCGAATGCAATCCTTTGTTCAAGCATCTATCTAATCAATTGAAGGAAGTTTTTGTCATACAGAGCGAGGTGGAAGAAGTGCTTTGCAGTATTCTGGGCGAAGCATTCTTGAGCCAAGTACACGTGCATAATGCTAGTATGTTAGAGCATTTTGTGTATATAGTAATCAGGACTTTTGTTTGCCACGATTGGGGCATGAGAGTATCTGAACGTTTGGTGAGGCCTGAGTTTCACCATCGTGTTAATGTAGCCATTGTTGGGCTCAGTCACTATCCACGAAGTGGGTTGGTGGGAGATGCCATTTGCATTGCGTTGGCTCTTCAAAATGAGGCCGTGGAAGAAGCAGTGACTCTCCTTCGTGTAGGAATTGTAAGGAATGACATGGGGCTCTTCGCCCAATTTTTGTAGTCACATGACAATCTGCTGTCTCCTGCTCAAATCGAACGCCTTAAAATTGTGATTGAGGGCATTTGAGTGTTAATGTTTGCCCTCTGCGTCTGAAAAGAAAACCCCTTTTTGCTTTTTGCTATCAATACCAACTTTTTGTAGTCGAATCGACAAATTTTGTAATGCCACTACGATGTATATACGTATATATGAAATAAAAATATCATTTTGATATGATCAAGTTATATTCTTGTATGCATGACTTCTATTAATTCTTGTTCATATCAAATTCAATGGAATTTATTTCTTTTTCCTATATAATTACACTGGTTTTGCAAATTTGTGTTCATTGTTATTTTATTAATCTTCTTGAAAGTGCTTCCTAGAGGTAGGGTGGGCTGTTCGTAGAACTTAGTAAAACATCGCCGAGTGATCCCACAATAATGGGTTACAGTTTTTGGCCAAACTTGACATTAAAATCAGGATTTTTCACCAGACATTCACTTTCTTACACCTATAGCAGCTAAACCATTAAGGTTTTGAAGATGAATCAAACTAGTTATTTGTTAAATATTTTGTGTAGATTCTAATTATATTTTTTAAAAAAATTAAAAAATAAATTGTGAATCATTTTATGTAATTTTTAATAACTTATTTTTTCTACTAATCAACATTTTTTAAAAGTGATGTTTACTTCAGCCCACGTAAATTTTTTTATAGATAGGATACAATTCTAATTTTTAAAATACAAATTTTTCACACCAATATCTAGGGAATGGATATTTTTTCATAATTTTTTGTTACATATATATTTTTTAATTAATTTTCCAAGTTAGCGTAATTATAATTTGGACAGAGGTGTACTTCGGCCCGCATAACTTTTTTTGTATTCATTTGAATTAAATTATTCTTTTTTTGTTGGAATAAGGACATCAATACCTAGTGCACATGTATTTTTTAGAATTTTTTTTCTCTATTTTACTATTTTTTCGTATGTGTGAAATAAAAAACTTGATCTTCATTGAAAATCCTACATTCACAAGAAATAAAAAATAAATATAATAATCAAATTAAACATATTTAAAATTATACTTTTTGGGAAGCTTATAATAAGGGTTGCGGGCTTACAAAACATAACTTGTAAATGAATTCATTTGATCACCCAAAAGGTAAATCAAAAGTGGTTTTTTATCAGCATTTTGATAGGTGTAGAGGAGACTCGATTATAGGTATGGTTTAAATCTAACAAGGTTCAATCCAAGGGGGTTTGATCTAAGGGGGTTTGATCAATCCCTCTTTAATTAAAATAATTTAAATGGAACTTTTAAAGTCATAAATCATTGTATTTTCTAAAAATATGTAATTTCAGGCAAAAATCAGGATGTCCCAAAAAGTGTAACCCATTATTGTGGCAGCACCCCGCCCATGTTTCAAACATCTTAAGAAATATTGCCCAAAGGAACAACTTGCAAAACAAGCCATTGGGTGATCTTTTGACAATTTGACAACTTAACATACGGACCACCTATGATAAATAAAGCTTAAAAGAGCGGCAGGTTGCAATGGAGTCATAAAACACCACCTATACTTTAAAGAATAACAAGGAAACTGTAAGGTGGGAGGTTAGTGAAACTAGTGAAAACCCCGCCTAGGTTTGCAACATACAACAAAACATTGCTTGACTTTGAAACTTATGCAAAATTTGACTAAGGCAAGGAAAAATGAGGAGGTGTTGATGGGGGGGCCAAAATTAGAGGTAACAAACATTAGTGCTCAAAATGACCAAGATGATTGCTATGACAACAAACCTTTCCTTCTACTCACCATTATCCATAGTAGGGCAACTTTTCTATTGATAGTTCTTCCCCTCAAACTTAGAAGGAAAACCATTTGCTGGTTCAGCTTCATTGTCTTTATTAAGTGTTTCTTTATGTTGTAATAGTAGACCCTTCGAATCATTGAATTTCAAGTTTTCCAATTTTCCACTCAATATGACCATAGTCTTGAAATTATCAGATGACCTTGGCAAACTATCAAGTGTCATGAAGATGAGATTTTTATCAACAATAGTCTCTCCTACATCAATGAGACAATTTAAAATACTCTTGAGCTTTGAGAGATGCTTAGTTATCAATCCATCCATTCTTAGAGTGTATAATTGAGTTTAGAGCAGGTGTGCTCTCACATCATTCTTGTGCTCAAAAGTCGTATTGAATATTGATTGTATCCCAAGCTTCTTTTGGTGTGGTTGCATTCCACGCATTTTCTATCAATGTATCTGTTATCAACTAAGTATGCACCTTGGTTAAGTTGCAAAACTCAGCCTACTAGTGAAACATGGGATGATCTCCTCGAGTGTGGGCTTAGATGTTGGAGATGAACCTCCAGAGAGGGCTGGTTCCCTTGATACCTCGCTTAAATTGAAATAAACTATTGCTTTACTGAGGAAAAGGATAGAGAGAAGACTTGAAAATGAAACCTAAGCTCTTACTGAAGTGATGCACCAAAAATATGTTTTTCTCAGACCTTGGACTGCTGTTTTTGACACACAAAAGACCAATAACTCAGCTATGTTCACACCACTCAAGCTTTAACATACTTATGTATCAGTGTTTTATAGAGAGGTTGAGTGTTTTCAGTTCTAGAAGGAAGAAAATGAAGTGTTCTTCACAGACAGAAGCTGTTTACACATTAACACAAACTATAACCTACACAAAATATGTCTTTTCTGTTTAAGGATGCCAAAATAAGACATATATTTAAGGATTTATTCTATGAAATCATAGAAATAAACATCAATTACCAAATTGCACACAGTAGAACAGGCTTTTGAAGGTAGAGAACTGAAACTTTTATTGCTAAAAGGTGTCTTTACAACTGCAAATAATCTGAAACTGTTTTGATTTGCTTGAAAATATCAAAATTACATTCACTTACAGTCACAATATGACTGGTTTTGAGTTACAGTACAATATCTAACCAGAGAGAGAACGTTTTCAAGTTACAAATCTTAGTCAAAATTGCAAAGAACTGACTAACAATGAGCCTAGGCGTGCCCTTTTAGCCTCCAAACTGTATCCAAGAAAGCTGGAACATATCTTCCAAAGATAAAATGACAAGTGTCACAGTTTGAAAAGTCAAAAATCCTCTCCACTTAGGCGCTTGAAAATTGCTTTCCTTGTTTGACTCCTTCAAAGACTCCAAGGTGACGTTGAAGAAGGATAAGCTTGTTGTTCTGACCTCCTCTTGTACATGCTGTTTAGACTAGCTCCTAAATACTCTCAACTTGCTGGACAGGTCACAAAACTGCCCCCTATATCTCTTCAACTGCTCATAACTGCTCATGATGCTGCCATAACTGACATTAATTCATTCAAACTGCCAACTCCAACCTCCTTTGCATAATGATAGGGCATGTGTGCAAGAATTTTGAGATGAAATAGGCTCCTTTAAAGGGCGTAGGAAAGCCTTGAGGAATCGAAACTGACACATCTATTCATCTTCTTGTACTGGTTGTAGCATACCATGCTCTGCTCACATCATGGCTGTTAAATTGCCTTTTGCATCTGCATGACTGTCTTTATGTTTGGCTGCCCATAAGTTCCTTGCAGCACTGTCTATTTCACCACTAATGTTATGATAGTCTTGTGACTATGACTGCCCTCAGTATCGAATATTCCTGTGATTATTATAATTGCATGGTGATCATCTGAACTAAATGTCATTCTTCATTAATCCTGACCTCTCTAACAGTCTCTCTTCTCCCTGCCATGTTTGATGGATCCCACCGTTGTCCTATAGGCTTATAGACTACTTCATGAATTAGTAGCACTGTCTTTGTGTTTTGTCCTTTTTCCTTATCATTTTGTGTAAGAACTGCTTTGCTGGTCATCATGAGGTCAACAAACCACCTTCCCACTACTTTTGTGCTTGAGATCTGCCTTCAAGCTTATGACTGTACAAGTTTCATGAACCTTGCCCTTTTGTTTCTTGAAGAAACCTTTTGGTTAGTGGGTCTGCCACTATCATGTAGACACTGCCAACTCTCCATAGGAGTTATCATCCCTTACTTAACCTCTGCTCTGTCATGTCTCAAGAACACCGTCACTTAGTACCTTGAGGTGATTGATCCCCCCATTCATAAATAAGGTGACTGCTCTTTTGTGAGACCCTTGTAGCACTGTCATTTCAATGGTTGCAAAACTTTGTTCACTGTAGCTATGCTCCTGAGTCTAAACTCTAGTCATAGGGTGTATGACTGCCTTTTCCTAGTATTTGACTTCATTGCCACTTAGAAAACACTCCCCTCTCTAATGACCGGACTGTTCTTCATCATTCCAAAAAAAACTCTATATCAAACAGTGAATTGAACCAAGAATGCTTGCTGCCACTTTCATATAACTATAAAGTTCAATAGACTAACCTTTGGTTTACTGTTATCATCATTATAGACTCATATAGCACTCATTACTGCCACTAATATCCATAGGTTATTAACAAGTTATGACTGGCATTTTCTTTGCATCTTTGTCATTTGAATATTATCATGACATATATCTAATGTCATCCAAGCTGTTAGCTTCTGCTGTTGGAAGATCAATACTAGACTAGCAGCATTAAATGACATCAAGATCCTTGTGTATCATCTCTCAAAGTTCTTAAATGAACTGTGTAAGAAACCTACAAGACAGTTCAGTTTTGTCTCTTTCTAGAGAAAGACAACCTCAATAATGCTTCAATGACCTTATTCATGCATTTGATAAGGACTGTCCTCTAATGGTTAATAAAGACTGTAGACGGTCATAGTCATAGTCGTAGTTGGGTAATAGTAGTTGGCTGTAGTTAATTATGTTTAATAAAACTATAGTCACAATGCAAATATTTCATGTAATGAATGTCACATGTGTTTGGGTAATTAAGTCCCGATTAGTGGTAGATTGGTTGTTATGAAGCGTCACGATTGTTGGTTTCTCAACCACCTCTAGTAACTATATGTACTAGGGTCTGTTGTAATCGGGAAGACCATTGTGATACTATTGATATATATGCTATTATGTTGGTGATACAGTGTTCCATAGGGACGCGTCCCCCCCTAAATTTTAGCCGTCCCCTTGTCCCGGATGTTTCAGAGACTTGGGGATGGTTGGGAGACGTCCCTCCGCCGTCCCGCCACTACCGCCAGGAAGTGAGAAATGCCAAGGAGATGTGAGGGACGCTTGGTGTCTTCAAGACGTCTCGAGGACGTTTCAAAGACTTGGGGATGGCTGGGAGACGTCCCTCCGCCATCCTGCCATTGCCGCCGGGAAGTGAGAAATGCCAAGGAGATGCGAGGGATGTCTGGGTGTCTTCGAGACATCCCTCAAGCGTCTCAGAGGTGCCTAGGTGTCCCCCGCATTGGAACATGTTAAAAAATGTTTTTTTTTAAATTTCTTTTAATTTCATTGGTCTTTGTGCCTGGGGCCGAACCCTAAAGGCTTGTGGGACCCATCTAAAATCCTCTAAATGAAATAAAACACTCTAATTGCTCAGTTTTTTACTCACATATGCATTTGATGTTTTGCAGTAGCTAGGTGAAGAAGAGTAAAACTAGTGAGAAGAGTGAATGAAAGAGTGAGTTTGAGGTGTTGCAAGTGCAAGAGGGGTGAGAAGGAGAAATAAGAAGAAGAGGAGGAGCATTTTACACCAATTTTGAAGAATTTTTCAAGCACAAGGTAGGGTTTTAACTTTTTATGACTGTTTTTTGAAGTTATTTCAAATTGTTTTTTATTTTTTGTTTTTTTTTCAAGTTTTTAGATTCATTTTGAAAATGTAATTTGATGTTGAATCTTACAATGGGCATTGAAATGAAAACATGAATATGCATTTGCAGCCATGTCTATGAAATTATGATTAATTTTTTAATCATAATTTCATAGACATGGTTGCAAATGCATATTCATGTTTTCATTTCAAGGCTCATTTTTCTTTTTTCATCTTTCCATCAAGATTCATCATGAAAAAATTATTTTCAAATTTGTTAAACTAGGCACTTATAGAATTTATTTGTTTATTGTAGTGTCACAATGAGCTCTCATGACATGAGTGAGGATGAGGTTCATTCACATAGTGATACTAATCCTGATATGCACTTGAGGCTGAGGGGGGTGACCATGGGGCTAAGCATGAAGCCCAAACTAGTTCCATGGCAAGTGAAGCAAGTACTTTAGAGTGCCCTTCTGTAGTATTGGAAAAGTATGCTAAGGTTCCTTTTGATCCCAAATCCCCTCTCAAACAATTTGCAACAAAAGATCTAAGCAAGCAAGGGGCAACATCTGGTGGCACAAGGAGGTGGAAGTGCAACTTTTGTGGTGAGGGGTGGTATGGGAGCATCACTAGAGTTAATGCACACCTTCTTTTCATTAGAGGAAAAGGTGTGGGGATATGTGAATTTCTGGCAAAACTAGAAAACATGAAATACAAAGTTGAAATAAATAAGTTATGGGGTGTTCCTAATGATACTTTAGTTGCACCTGTGCCTACTACTTTGCTTCATAGGACACATCTTCAGCATAGCCAACAACAAAGATCTAAACATACTTTGCAAATGAGAGTAGGAGGGACACTAGGTTCTTCTTCTAGTGCCTATGTAGGAGAGGGGAGGGGGAAACAAAAATTGCAAAGTCAAACTCAAAGTAACCCCATAGCAAATTTGTTTAATGTGCAGCTCAAGGATGACATAGATGATGCCATTGGCAAGTTCTTCTTTGCCAATGGAATCCCGTTTCATGTTGCCTAATCTCCTTATTAGAAGGATATGATATCGATGGTGGCAAAGGGAGGACCATCATATGTGCCACTAGGTGGGACGAAATTGAGGACCACAATCTTGGATAAGAACTATTCCAAGATCAATTTGTTGATGGAGAAGATGGAGTGTTGGGTTAAGACAGGATGTAGCATAGTCATGGATGGGTGGACGGACATTAGCAATCGTCCACTCATTAACATCATGGTTACATGTACTGAGGGCCCATATTTTCTTAAGGCAGTTGATTGTTTAGGGCATCACAAAGATGCCGATTTTCAGTTTGAGGTTCTCAGGGATTCTATTGAGGAGGTTGGGCCACAAAATGTGGTCCAAGTTGTGACAGATGTTGCACATGTGTGCAAAGTTGTAGGGAGACTTGTTGAGGCTACTTATAGACATATTTGGTGGACCCCATGTTGTGTGCATGCCATGAACAATGCACTCAAGGACATGACAAAGATTGATTGGATTAGAGCAGTGGCTAATGATGCAAAAGATGTGTAGATGTTTATTTGCAACCACCACACATCACATGCACTCTTCAAGACCTTCGCTAAGAAGGAGTTCTTGGAACCTACTGATACGAGATATGCTTCCTATTTCATTCTCTTGGATAGAATGATTGAGTTGCAAGAGACATTGCAACTCATGGTCATGACAACAAATTGGAGTAGGTGGGTCGAGTCTAAGACAGAGTAGGGGAGGAGGGTGAAGGATACAGTGAAGAGTGATGTGTTCTAGGTTGATGCAAAAAATATTGTTTCCATCATTAAACCAATTTTCCAGGTTATTAGGTATGGGGATGTGGATGCACCTAGCCTTGAAGAGGTGTATGAGTGCATTGATTCTATGCTTGATTAGATGAGGGTTGTTGTGCTAGAGAGGGACCCCACATTAGCATTCTACCACGAGCACATTCAACCAATCATTCACAGGAGATGGGAGACGCTGAACACTCCCTTGCACATGGCAGTCTATGCACTTAATCCTAAGTGGTACTTGACTAGGCCTGGTAAAGTGACACCGGTAGAGGATGCAGAGGTGAAGTCAGGGTTCTTTAGGTGCATTGAGAGGATGTATGATGATGTAGATGCCAGTGCGATTCGCACTTAGTGGACCAAATTTGCCACTCTTAGGGGTTATTCAGATGCAACCAAGATGGATATGCGAACTATGGTGCAAGAGGAACCAATTTTGTGGTGGACTTGCCATGGATTAGGATCTTTGACTACCACTCTAGCCATCCAATTGTTATCTCAGGTTTCTAGTTCTTCAGCTACTGAGAGGAACTGGTCTACATATAGCTTCATCCACTCTCTTAAGAGGAATAAACTTACCTCTAAGAGAGCAGAGAAGCTTGTGGCTGTATATAGTGCTTTGCGTCTCATTGACCACAAAACAATTTTATACAAAGAGAGTCTAGCAACACGGTGGGATGTAGAGCCAGAGGAGCTAGAACATATTGATGAGGATGCTTTAGTTTCGGCTTCAGATGCAGGGCTGGTTTGTGTTAGTTTAGCAGAGCTTGATCGCGAGAATTCCAGTAGTTCGAGTGATGAGGAGTTTGGGGATGATTATAGGCCTCCCTTCACTACATTTTTGCATTTTGTACTTATTTTGATTATGATATCAATGTATCATGATACTCATTGTAATCATTTTTATGATATGATATTATGATGTGAAATGTCATATTTTCAATATTCATATAATAGAAATCTCAAATTCGACAATTTAATTTGTCAAATTTTAATATTTTATTTACTTTTAGTCTTTTAGTAATAGTATTCAAGTATTCAAAATGTTAGTATTTGCAATTTTACTAATTTTCCAATTTGATTTGAAATGTTATTCTTAAACATCTTTTTATAACTAGTTATTCAAGTACCATATGTATATCAGCACCGCCCCCCGCCGCCCCCTCGCCGCCATCCCCCCGTTGTCCCCAAACTTAGACCCCTTGTCCCCCGTCCCCAAGACACATCCCCGATAGGGGACGCGTCCCCTTCAAGAAACTCCGTGGAACACTGTGATATTATACTTTGTACTTGTTGAATAAATGAATGAATACAATTCCTGTTACGTGCATCATGTGTTCTTGAATATTCACGTACATGTACTATGTTTTGTGAGTTAATCCATTTACTCTCGTAGTACGTCATAACTATTCCCAGTGAGTAAACATTTCGCGCTATTGACTTCATCCTTTTTTTCCTTTTTCTATCATTCTTAGCACCCAAATTATCAATTACATTTTGATTTACGTCTTTTAACAATTTTTTGAGAGTATTTTGATTAATTAGGCTAACAGTATCACTATTAGACATTGATCAAAGCCAATTCTTAGCATGATTTCATGTCAAGTATTTGTAAACTTGCATGTATGGAATGTCTTATTGTGGTTCCATGATTCCATCAATAATAGTGGTGAGTTTTGATAAATGAAAGATAGTTTTCATCTAATGATGCAATTCTCCATGATTATGGACGCCAATCAACTTAATTGAAATGACACCCACTGTATTATTTGTCATTCTTTATTTTAAATTTAAGTGCTACCATTAGATAATGCCTTTGAGAAAACTTTGTCAAAATCCTTCAAAACTAAAATCATAATGGATCCTTCAAAACTAAAATCATAATCGTTGCTCTACCAACGATATTTACATTCTTCTTTTCATTCTTTAGAAATAATTTTGCAAATAATTTCAATCTCTATTGTGTTTTCTTTCAAAAAACTTTGGTCAATCAAAGTGGAATTCTATGAATGTTTGGAGAACTTAGAATTTCTTAATAAGATCTTGAGGCAAGTTTTTAGTATTGATTTGATAGTTTAGTTGATTTTTCTAACTTAATTTGAAGGTTGTAAAGCATTTACAATGTATATTAGTATCAACTTTTTTTCAATACAATATTTTATTGTTGAAAAAAATTCTTACAACCTTTTAAATTTAGCAATGATCTTTGTGATGCTACTACCTTTTAGATTTAACAGCGATCTCTACAATCAATAGTACAATTCTTAAATAAGCAATAATCTCTATGATAAATGCTACAACCTTTTACATTTACCAATAATAATTGCGATCAATACTATAACTTTATTCTATTAAATTATCCCCAAATACTTTTTATGGCTAACATCTTCTCTCTGCAAAAATATTGCTGCACTTTACATGTTGTAGGTTGTGCTTACTCCAAACATATATATGCTTCAATTATAGATCTCACACCTCTATGTATACAACATGGATGGAATTCAAGTGGCCCCTTAGTGGTTGAAAATTTCAAAATTAAATTATATGATTTTGAAGATGATATCTCCACATATTAGACCATCATGTAGGAAGTAGATTGCTTGGCTCTCATTACTCATATTATTATCCTACATCATATGCTTTGATTTACAACTTGTTGGAAATTTTCCTTACAAAATGATTAGATACATATTTGGATTTTAAACTGCAAATTTCGCTTTATTGAAAAGTTATGGTACTATTCACATAGGTTGCCTACCTAAAATGAGATAATGTCTTTTTATCTTGCTCCAAAAGGGTTGGGAAATCTTTTATAATTTTACGACAAATACATTACGGTCACATACGATGAGGTAGAGATTTGGATAGTTTGGTGCAAAGTTAGTCTACTATAAAGTTTATGAAATTTGCTAGGTAGTAGTTGTCAGCCACTCCACTAATAATGACCCGGCCGAATAGATAATAGTTTAACACATTATTACCCTCTCTCTCATCGATGAGAGAATATAGAAAAAAATAAAAAATTAGTGATGTTAACAAATAAATGCTTGAACAACCAACAAACAATGTGTTACAATAATGAATAATTAAATCATTTGTTTGTTGAATATGTGTCAACAAGAGTTGTAGATGTGTCAATAAGGGATGTAGATTTCTTAAAAGTCTTTAGTTTGTTGTCAATAAGTTTCACTTAGGTATCATGTTAGATTCCAGATTTATGAGGAGTTGTTGAGCTTCATTGAAACTATATATTATAATCATCCTTTTTTAAATATACAATAATTACTTCTCTTAAATAATATATTTTTGCTGTATATAATCTGTTGTTTTTTTAATAATTTTATCATGATACGAGAGCTAAAATTGAATGTAATGTGAATCCATTAAAAAGGTGACCAAAACGATGACAGCATCTTCATAGGTGATTCTCATAGGATACGAAAGGGAGTTGTGCAGCCCTTAATATTCTAAAATTGAAGAGAAGAGTTAGGGGTAGCCCACTAATTCAATATTTGGTGCAATAAGCTCATTTCCTGTGCTTCTTTGACCATTCCCAACGAGTGCAAACATAGAGAAGAGTTACATTGAGATGAATATTTAACTTTGTGGTAGCATGGGGTTCAATATTTTACAGTTAAGTTGTAATTATATGGGCACCAAGAACATATGTTTCTTCTACTGAAGTCATCAGTTTTGGAAGCCATGAAGCTTACGAGAATAGAGAGCATTCTTCAAAAAGAGAGATTGGTAGCTTCCTTCATGCAATCAACTGTCAATAATATTTCTTTTTCAATTAAATACAACCTAGTTACAAAGTTTTCAGAATTGATTTCACAATTTCACAGCACCAGATTCATGTTATTCTATTGTTGGGCCTTATTCCAAATTATCTACCTCGTTTACTAAAACTTTAGCATCAAATATTTGACATTTATTTTCCCTTAATTTGTTATATCCAGTAAGATTTGGTAGTTGGAGAATGAGAATTCTGAGATTCTCTGTTATCAAGATTATAAGAGTTGCTTCTTTAAATTATTCACCCGGTTAGTTGGACAGAACAGAAGTCAGATTCTTTTGGGATGGTACTTTTTTCTTTATTTATGTACAATAGACACCTGCAAGTTTTGTCAAAATCCATGTGAACTCACACACAGGGCGTAACTGAGAATTTTTTTTTAAAAGAATATGCAAAGTTTTTTAAACTCAAAAACATCAATATTTTCTATATATAAAGTTGCCTGTGCACCTGGGAATTATTTTTATCTGTCTTTGATTTCCTTACCAAGTTGTGTGCCTATTCATATCAGCAAGCTTCAACAAATAAAACATTTTTTTCTTCTAAACTCACGCTAGCATGCCTCTAAGCAAAATTTGTTTTATGCCAGCATCCACCCATGTGCAACTACAACAAACATTATTACACTAATATTTTACACAGTAATTTATTCTCTTGAATAGTATATTCTGCTGCATATTATAGTTTGTCACTGTGAACCACTCTGAGATATAAACTTGTAAAAATATCACATCTTTCTTTATTGAATAAACAAAATATTCAAAATAGAACAGAAGAGAACACAGCAAATAAAAACACTTGAATGTATTATCAAAATATCAATTAATGATTTCTTGATAATTACAATGGTGGAGTTGCTGCTGTATTTATAGATTCATAGGAATCTCTAGAATATCCTAGAATGACTAATAAAAGTCTCAAAAATTTTTTTTTAGAAGATATGGATGTTTCTATATTCTGGAATATTGGATAAATATTACCTTTATCATTGAGACTTTTTATACATGTTCAAATAAAAATATGGATGTTTCTATATTCTGGAAAATTGGATAAATATTATCTTTATCATTGAGACTTTTTATACACATTCCTTAAATAGACATTATCTCCAACAACACCACCCCCCATCTGCCGGCCCTCCCATAATGTTTATTTGAATGTGTATAAAAAGTCTCAATGATAAAGGTAATATTTATCCAATATTTCAGAATATGGAAACATCCATATTCTTCTAGATTTTTTTTTTTTGACTTCTATTAGTCATTCTAGGATATTCTAGATATTCCTATGAATCTATAAATACAACAACTCCACCATTGTAATCATCAAGAAATCATTAAACTGTTATGTAATTTGATATTTTGATAATACATTCAAGTGTTTTTATTTGCTGTGTTCTCTTCTATTCTATTTTGAATATTTTGTTTATTCAATATGGTATTAGAGCCTTTTTAAATCTTGGGTTGTAATTTGTGGGGTTTCTAGTGTTGGCTGTGAACTATGCAGGTGGTCATTTGATTTTGAGCAGCACAATTTTTTATGGCGAATGAAGTAAGGAGTATTGCAGCGTAGAAAATTAAATCAGAAAAAAATTGGTGAGAGATTTCATTATTAATTGTCATCTCAAAAAGAGGGAATTTAACATAATGGATTCCACTGGTATTCCTTTACCTGCAATTAAATTAAATGGAAAAAAATATTATGATTGGGTGTCTTGTATGAAGATTTTTCTAACACTTCAAAATTGCAATGAAATAGTTAATGGTAGTGAACAAAGACTAGCAAGCATCGGAAAATATCAAGAAGATTGGTATAAAAGAGATAAAAAGGTGGCAGCATTGATCAAGCTTACATTTTTAAAAGAAGTTTTTCCAAAGGTTTGCAATGAGACAAGTGGAGTGAAAGTATGGAGTATTTTGAAAAAAAACATATGAAAATTCAGGTGATATATGGATTCTAACTCTCACTATAGAATTATACCACATGAAATTATCAGATTCACAAGAACTAGTCCCTCATCTAAACAAATTAAAAGAAAAGAGAAATGTAGAAGAATATAGATATTTCCATATTCTGGAATATTGGATAAATATTATCTTTATCATTAAGACATTTTATACACATTCCTTAAATAAACATTATCTTCAACATCTTTTATTCTTCATAGTAGCTTTGTTATCAATTGTTAAATTGGAAAGCTTTGGATAGATTTGTTTCATATATTATTTAGGGCCCTAAAGAAATATAATTTGTATTTTCAACAAATACAAGATGAACATGAATGATTAAAAATAGTTTTTGTATTGCATTGGCGATTTGACCTATTTACAACTCTATGTAACTTAATTATTACATTCAGCTTTAGCAGGTCCACGGATTATTAACTTAGTTTGGATGTCCTATGCTTGTACAATCCCAAGTAGAGCTTACAAGTTTTCATGCTTCAGATTTGCTTGATCGGATGGTGCCTTTGAAGAAGGGGTTGGACTTCTTCCTTGTCCATTTCAAAATATGTTTTTCTTGCTAGAATAGTCATGTGTTGTGCTCTGACAATTTGATCGTTAATAAGACTGTTCGTATGTTTTTCTTGCTAAAATAGTCATGACGAGCATCTACTACAAGTGAGTCTTTAGTGACTAAGCCAATTTCACTAAACAAATCCATTTCAGATCTAAGCGAAAGACTCGTGCAGACTGTAATATTTTCAAAATTTGGCATGTCATTTTGGTTGGTTTGAGTGCTGCAGCTATGGTTAGTCAACCATTGTTGCGGTAATTGAAACTGTCAGACTATTTCTCCACAATGTGTACCTAACATATGTGACAGCCATAATGGAACTGTCCCATGCCCTCCAAGGAGTGGGCCTACTGCATATAACAGATGGTACATATTTGCTTTTAAAGATGCAGATCTCATTTATCTTTGTATTTTCTTCTGTGGTGATCCATTAGGAGCAAAATGATATAAGCAACATTTACAGGAGTTTTCCATTACATGTCACCGTGAATTGCCTTAAAACAGAGAAAGACATCAGAATTTATAATGTGGCACTGGACATTCAACCATCAACATTGCAAGCGATGAAAGAATCAACTAAAGCTTTACTATATAATAATAATGGTACATAGAGCTGCTACTACTGTCCTATGGTGCTCTGTTTTCCTGTATCACTTATGCCCTTTTGTGTCTTATTTTACTTGTTTCAATCGCTCTCTGATATATTACATTGAAAACTTACTACAGTTGGCTCTGTTTCCCATCTAATCTCTTGTAATACAATTCCATATCGAATGATTAATCTCTTGTAATATGATGAACATTGTCGTTGCAGAGGAGGACTTAAAATCTAAAGAGAAACTCATCACATGCCTTCCCGGGAAAATTCCACCTATCAGGCCAACTGACATCCACTCCTTCTTGCGGGAAAAATATAGCCATGGAAACATGTACAGTGCTCGTCTCTACGAGGCTCGCATCCAAAACATAGCAGACTACATTCTAGTCAACACTTTCGAGGAGTTGGAAGGAGGGAAAGAAGCACAAATGGGTCTGAGCGTTAATGGATGCCCTGCTCTGGCAATTGGCCCTGTGTCTCTTCCAAATTTCTTACAAGGTAGGAATTCCATGTACAGTATATGTGAAGAGGATAAAACGTGCTTTGAATGGCTAGACACCCAACTACAGGGGTCTGTGTTATATGTTTCCTTTGGTAGCATTGCTGTAAAATCTGAAAGGCAATTGCACGAGCTAGCTTTTGGACTAGAGGCTTGTGGGTACCCATTCTTGTGGGTCCTCAGATCAAATATAGTAGAAGGAAAACCTGTGGAATTACCTGAGGGTTTCAAGGATCGAACCACGGATCGAGCCCTGATTGTTAATTGGACAAATCAAATTAAGGTAAGGCGTTTTCCTGTGCTATTATTTTCTGTAGACAGATTAAAATTCCCTAATTCAAAGCCAAATGCATTTTCTATAAATATTGGATAGAGTTTTTTGATCTCATGATTCAAAGCACTAAATTTTGAACAATAGGCTGCATTGTTCTCTGACTTTCTTAACTGGACAAATCAGTTTTAGGTAAGGCGTTTTCATGTTCTATTATTTTCTGTAGACAAAAAGTTTGAAGTTCCCTAATTCAAAGCCGACTGCATTTTCTCTAAATATTAGATAAAGTTAGTTGATCTCATGATTCAAAGGACTAAATTTTGAACAATAGGCTTGCCTTGTTCGCTGACTCTGTTGAGTCAGATGAGATTAAAATTCTATGATTTGAAAATGATGCCATCAGTTGGAAAAAGAGAAAGATATTTGAAAAATAATGAAGTTTTGAAAATTTTCAAAAATATAATTAAAAATAAATAAAAATTTATAAAATATCTTTTAAAATTGAATTAATAAATATAGGTAAAATCTTAAATTAGAAACTATTGATGGTTTCTGAAATTATGAAAGAATTTCATAGATTAAAAGTAGCACCAAAATCTTTATTCAAATTCTAATGTTCAAATTGAGAAGAGAAAGTTAGAAACTCTTCACTTGTGATCTTATCTATCTTTTTTATAAGACGCAGATGCAAACATTATTGAATTGTTAAAATATCTTCTTGTAATACTTTAAAAAAAAATCTTGTGATCATGTCAAAACTTATATTAGCACCAATATGACTAAATAAAAATCCTTTATTGAATGAATGAGGTGCTTAACCTATATAAAATAACCTACCTTTACCTTTATCAAATCGAGATACCTAACCAAAATAAAAAATCCTACCTTTACCTTTATCAAAAACAAGATGCCTAACCTATATATAAGTTGAAAAAAAAGTCACAAAAAATGATAATGCACTCAACATCGTGTTTAATCATGCATCCTCCTAACCTCAACAAGGGAAAAATTGTAATTGGTAGCTTTTATTTTTTAATTAAATATAACTAAATTGTAACTTCAAAAATATTTAACTCATTTTTTTTTATGAATGTAGGTGCTTTCTCACCCATCTATTAGAGGATTCCTTACACATAATGGGTGGAATTCTACTTTGGAAGCAATTAGCATGGGAATTGCTATGATTGGATGGCCTTATTTTGCAGACCAATTCCTAAATTGTCGATTTGCAAAAGACATTTGGAAGGTTGGTTTGGACTTTGAGGGTGTTGATGTCGATGAATTTAAATTAGTGACAAAAGAGGAGGTTGAGAGTACAATTAGAAGTCTAATGGAAGGTGATATTGGAAACAAGCTACGAGAAAATGTTGTGAGGCTAAAGGAGGCAACAACCAAGGCAGTGATAGAAGGAGGAACTTCATATACAAACTTGAACACCTTTGTAGATGATATGCAAAAGATAGCCAAACCAAGGTCTAAGGAGATTCTTAACGAGTGATATTTTATTTTGTAGAATTAATGCTTTTTAATATTTAATTAAGTCATTGTTAGAGATATCATTAATTATTACATTAAATTAAGGATCTTTTAAAATGACATTAGTACAACTGTTTTATTAATACTTCAAGTACATCAAGGTGCTTTTGTCTTTCTTGTTGTGTTACTACTCTCACTTCTTCATTGTTCAAATTTATATATCTATGCTCATTATTTCTTTATGGCTTCACCTCTCTCACTCATAATAAGGCTTATCCCCTTCATAACCTCTTTATTAGACTTTAACATTTGATTAGTTAGTATAATAGAATTTAATATTCCAATTAGTTATATTATTTGATTAGTTGAATATAATATTTTTATATGGAGATTTCAAGAAGCATCTTTGCATTTCTCTACAAGAAATATTATGAAGATGTTTTGGATTTCTTTTGTTGAGAAAAATATTGCTTGTTAGTTTAATGTTTGTGTACACTCATATTAGTTGATATGAAAGTTGAAGGATCACGACTTTGGATCTATTCATTTCGAAGGTTTGATCAACCTTTATTAGTTACCTCCCTTTTTGGTTGCCATATATCTAGACTCCTTGAGGGTTTCTTGCTTTAACCCTTATTATATCTAAATTCTCTTTTTCCTAGGTATCACATTGTGAAACTTTATATCTCATTTTTGGGATCTTTTGAGTGGTTTTTGAGGATTTTGATCATCACAAAAACAATAGATTAATGTGTCCAACTCATCAATATCTTTGATTTAAAAAATAACCATCAAAATTAGAGTTATGGATCAAAAGTTATGCCCTTTTGAAGGTACTTTATTAAAAAAAATCTTGATAAGTAATATTTTTTTCTACTCACCATCTTGTAATGGATATTAACTAATATACCTAGTGATAAGAACCTTGGTATCATCTTGAAAATGTAGAACCTTGGTATCATGTTACCTATTGCATTAATATAATGTAATATTGTTATCTATTCTCTAATTTTAGATAAAATATGTGTCATGCTTATGAACTTCCTAAATTTGTAATCATTTGCATCTCACAATTTTTTCCTACTTGTACACATTTTTCATCATAGTTCCATATCGTGGTTGGACCATAGTAATTAACATTATACAATTTATCCAAGTTGTCATAGATTTTTTTCATAATTCTTAGTCATAGCATCACTACTCTATCCCTATCTAGACCCTCAAGTACATCCTAATTGTCAATCTTGGATGATGTTTGCAAAAACCCATCCACCACGATCTGCCTAGTAAACCATTATTGAAAGGATTCTCTTGTTTGAGAAATGTGATTTTCATGTGATTTCAATTGAATAACCTCAAGATCATGACCAAGTTGTGCCAAGTATTTGCACCACTCCAAGTTACTTATAGCTCTTATTTCATAGAAATGATAGTTTGTGGTTTCTTTATTTTTGTTATTGTTTCTCAACATCCTGTATGTTAAACTATTGGTAGGGATTCCCCAATTTCTTTTTTCTCTTATGCATAAGGAATTTTCCTTGACATCTCTTATAACACCATGCACATCTTCTTGTGTCCACTTAGTCCTATTGCACTCTATTTATGATGTTGAGAATAAATGATAGTAATGTCCAATATTTATACATTGTTATCAACATTATTATAGTATGTGTTATCGGGAGGTGGGTTGACTAAATTTTCATTGTCATCTCAATCAACTACATTTGATTTAACACCCCTTGGAAAATAGTGACAAGCACACAATCTACTAAGAGGGGGGAATCGGTAGATCCAAACAATTACAACAATTAAATAGAAACCTTCACAATTACTGAATAGATTTTCAACATGAAGAGCATGGAACCATACAAGCTAGTAATTAAAGCACAACACAAGATAACACATAACACCAGATTTACGTGGAAACCCAAGATGGGAAAAACCATGGTGAGAAACTCTCACAAGTAGAAATATAATAAGTGAATTTTACAATTTGATGTAGGCAACAACCTACTGGAGACACCAGTCCCCAAAAGATTCAATAGGAACCAACCTATAGGAGACAACAATCCCCACCAAAATAGAGACACCAATCCCTACTGGAATAATACAATGGGTAGAACACTAATCTTATTAGAACAAAAATAATGGCGGATTTAAAATTTAACTCCTATATGCACCAATAGATACACTGATACTGGTGCTCCCTCTTTTCTTGACACTTTTGTTGCATACCTTCCATTCATTACACTTGCATATAACACAATTGTACATTCCACTCTTGTTACTCACTGATCCTTTAGTTACATTACAATGCATCTGAACATTTGAAATACATACATGACATAACATTAACTCTTTTATGTCAGCTAGGGTCTACACCATCCTAGACAACAAAGGATGGGCCTAAATTGAAATTTCATGAAACATGTAATACATCGATCCAAACTTTTCGCAAAAAGAACATGACACCTTGCGACACCATGAGAACCTTAAACAAGTCCTATCCTCACTCTTCACACTTGATTTGGATTTCGCACGCTAGTAGTCATTACCACATGCCCCAAACTTAGAGTAGCTTGATGAAACTTCTGATATTCCAAACTCCTTGCACACTGAGCTGCCCCGTCGGAAACTCAAGAAACTGATAGAACTAGTGTAGGCATACTCTCCTTCCAAACCGTAGAGCAACACCACATTTTTGAAAAAAAATGCCACCTATTTTAAATAATCTATTTTCCTAAAAGATATTCTTTCAAACCACCACACTCATGTTGATTGCATACCCAACATGGTATAATAAATTCATTAACTATTTGAAGGTAGTCACACCACAACTGACATGAAACATGATACATGATACCTGAATAGATTAGACAATCTCTACGTTATCAAACAACATGCTTCTGGAACCTTGAGACAACTGATAATTCTAGTACTCCTATAATCTTCATTTTGACATCCTTCACATTTGACAACCTTGACACCCTTTGATAACCATTTCCTGTAATAATGACCTACTAACATAAGTTTGACATCAATGAAAACCTATGCTCAACAAATAGGTCTTTAGCCTTTGATTTGTTCTTTTACTTTTCCCCTTTCCTTTAATCATAATTGCCAAACTAAAAAAGTAAATTAATATCTATGTACAAAAACATGTCATAATTGAGTTACTTATTGCAACATAGAAATGTTGAACACACTGAAAGGCTGAGAGGGGTAGGGGTGAATCAACATACACTAAAACAAACAACTCTACTTTTAGATTTAAACATCAAATCACACTAACTAAAAAAGAAGAAATGAAAAACATTCACCACACAAGGACACCAAGATTTTTACATGGAAAACCCAATGAGGGAATGTGGACAAAGATTTGGGCACTCTAATGCTCTCTAACACTTCTAGGGTTTTTCACCTAAAAGGAGAGATAGGCCAAAATGGGCAATGTCCTCATTCAAGATTAATGTAATGAGGAATGTAATGTGTTTAACTATGATGTCTAAGTGCAATAAATATAAAGAAATATGACTTATTGATGCTAAATCTAGAAATGTGAAGTGTTGGAAAACACATTGTGATATGCAAACATGTGATAAATGACCTAGAAATGCGAACAAAACCAAGTAGAAAGCTGTGAGAAAAAAGGTGTACATCTAGAAGTGTGTTGAAGACTTGAAGCAACTCTGAAATTCTGGAAATTTTGATTTTTAAGCCTGTCGGGAAATTTACACCAGACTGGGCGACTTAGTCTTTTTTCGAGGTGATTTTGAAAAACTACATCGGGGCTTGTTTCAGCCAAAAGGGTATCCGGATCTGCAAAATCTCTAAAAAAATTTCATAGCAGGACTAAGTCGCCACAACTAGGGGAAGTGTCCACTTTGAATTTTCTGAAAATCTGAAGGTTGAAACAAGAGATCTTGACCTGCACTTTCTGCCCCTCCAAGTATTTAGACCTAAAACTGTAGAATTCGGCCAGTGGATGTCTTTTTATCTAGGTTTTTCCCTAGTCAAGAAGGAGATTCCTTCAACAAGTCTTCAAATTTTTCTTCAATGATCTTCAAACCCTTAAAGTTCCTAAATCTGCAAACACACAAGACAAGAAGGAGAAGTGTTGGATGTTAGGGCATGGGGGTTTGCCTTGGTCAAACCCCTTTGTAGGTAATTAAAACAAAATGGAGAAAGAATGTAATGAAGCATGCAATAATGGAGTTATTACCTTCCCATGATGATTGATCTTGAATTTTTGTAGCAAAACATGAAGAATCTACCCTTGAATGTCTGAAAAATGTTATCTTAATGACTTGGAATGATAAAAACCTAGCTTGTTTGACTTGAGGGAGAAGATAGATGATGAATGAATGATGAGAGATGTGTGAATGAGTTATGAGATCTAAATTAGGGTTTAGAGACTTATATTTATAGGCAATTCACCTTATTTATCTGTTAATTGGATCCCTAAGGCCGACATGAAAGAGATAAACTTAAATTCCAAAATTTCCTGCTAAAACCTCAAAAATAGGCCAAATTGGACTAAGTCGCCATGCTGGCGACTTAGTCCCACCTGATAGGGCCTCATTCGCCCGGATGGGCGACTTAGTCCTAGAGGAGCCCTTTTGATAGTTGGAATGTTAGGGAATGAGGAATTTCAATTCTTATGTTGAGTTCATCGAGTATTTGATCAATTCAAGCCTTGGGATACACAATAAGGGGCAATAGGGGCCTATTAATGATGATGTAAAGATCAATTAGGGCTTGGGACATAGAGTTCAATGTGAAAGTGTGATTAAATACACTTTACAATATTAAAATGAGGTCCAAATAGCCTAGAAAGGCACATTATCCAATGTGAATGTGTAGGACACATTACAACACTAGATTAAAGTTAAGCTTAATTCAAAAAGCCTTCTAGATTAATGTGAAGATGTAATTAAATATATTTTATATCATTGAATTAGTGGAATATAGGTCCATTAAGTCTAGAGAGGCATGAAAGTGTTTTACAACACCTTTACAAGACATCGTTAGATGCATTTTATTCAGTTTGCAAGGGCCCAAGACCTAATGTGGATGTGTAAAACACCTCACAACACTAAATAAAGGCCTCATTTAGTCCAATTTATCATCAATTATCCCAAAATCAAGCAAATTATACACTTTTTGGTGACACGGGGAAAAACTATGGTGAGAGTTAACTCACAATATATGAAGCTCATTGCTTACAAAAATTACAATGTGTTAAGGCTCACTATCTTTGGAGTTGCAGGCTAAGGTGTACAACCTTAGGGAAAGATAAAAGGACCTATTGAAGAGGCTCATTGCCTGATAGAAATATACATGAAAAATTGTAATGAGAACATGAACATGAACTGCTATAAAAGGAGCATCTAACATATGTTGATGTTGCAGTCCCTTTTTTCCACAATTATTCCATCATACTGACTTTGAACACTTCATATTCAATATACTTCCCAATATCACACATAATCTTTTCACAACTGATTTTGTTCTTCTATAAATACCCTTTGCAACAACACAAAACACCAATTAGGTCAGCTCCAAGATGACCTATAAAATGAAACAAATGATACTACATAGGCCAGCTTCACACATATGCATCTATGAAGAGAAAATGAGTTGTGGATCAACACATGACATAACGAGCCCTAAATACATCACAACATATCCTCCAAAGAAAAATTAATTAATTAGGATTGTTGATGTTTATAGCTTCGGGAGGTATTACCCTAGTCGGCTAGAAATCAAGACATATTAATTATAAACATTTATTCAAAGTTTCACGTTGGCTCAAGTGGAGTATGATGCCTAGTCTTTTATAAATAGGAGAGAGACTCTCCTCATTCTATCATCGATTCATTTTTATTCATTCTGTGTGTCCAAGAAGAAGATTCGCTCTCAAGAAGGAGATTTATTTCTTCTTAGGAATTCACACTACCTACAATGCTGGCTTATTTTATTGTATTCTGCCATTTTTGGCTTGATCTCAAGTGTGATTTTCTACACTATTATACCTAATATTTTATTAAAGTGTTGTTGGGTTTTTCTCCCTTGAGAAGAAGGGTTTTCCCAGGATAAAATCTCTATGTTCATTGTTTTGTGTTTACTTTTCTATTTTCTGTTAAATATGATCTAAAACTAACAAGGATCAACCACAAATGAAGGAAACAAGATTGATGTCCCAATCAACATCAACACTACCAAAGCTGCCAACGGTTCATCTTTACACCATCTAGGAGAAACCAAAAAAACCATGTAGACCAAGATGTGAACAATGTATTCTATGCACAATATCTCTTCAACCTTCTTCTAAATTATATGATCATTATGAGTTGGTGCAAGAAGAGAAACACATTGAACTAATGAAAACAAAGCATCCCAAATAGATTGTAACACTTAAAAACTTAGGATATTGCATTGCTATACACCAAAAGATTTGAGGCTTGCAAGGATGAACCCATACACTTTTCTGATCATATTCCTAAGTCCGCACAACCATATATATCACTCAAGAGGAATGTGGATAATTCCAATAAGCCTTCATCAACACTTTACTCTTCCAAAGCTCAAACTAGAACTCTGTCACTTATAACTTTCACTAAAGAAGGTGTAATGACTTGAATTCTTGAATATAACACTTTCACATCTCGACCATCTTATCTTTTGAACCACAAGAAAAAATATTGCTTTGCAGAAGGATGCAGACCAAAATACCATGACTCTATCTTAGAGTATACATTGTGAATGTCTTAGAAAAACTTTTGTAACTTATCTCCATGTGCAGTACACCAAATAGGAATTATGCCAATGAAAACATATTGTAAACACATCAGAACATGTGTACCTATCTTTGCATCATACTTAGACACCAAAGAAGGTGTAATGACTTGAATTCTTGAATATAACACTTTCACATCTTGACCATCTTATCTTTTGAACCACAAGACAAAATCTTGCTTTGCGGAAGGATGCAGACCAAAATACCATGGCTTTATCTTAGAGTATACATTGTGAATGTCTTAGAAAAACTTTTGTAACTTATCTCCATGTGTGGTACACCAAATAGGAAATTTTCCAATGAAAACATATTGTAAACACATTGGAACATGTGTGTACCTATCTCTACATCATACTTAGACACCAGGTTGATCACCATACTTTCATATACTGCATTGTTGACTTTTACCAATGAATATCTCTACACATCAACTATCTCTAGAGTATATACAATCTTCAACACACACATTTGACATCAATGGCAACACATATTGAGTTGACATCAATGATAAAGCCTATTGCCAACAATCTCCCTATTTGTCATTGATGGCAAAACACATATATCTACAATACTTCTCTCCCCCTTTGACATCAAGGGAAAATGGCATAATATCTTCTACTTATAGCAGCCCAAACACCGTATGAGCTCCCCCTGAGATGGAGATGCCCCAAAAATGATGCTATGTACATAGTAGTTTAACCAAAAATGATACTAAAATCCTTCACAAGTTTATACAAAGCCAAAAAATGTCTCATCTACAGTACTCTCACAACTCACTTAGAAGGTAGAATTCCTTTTTAGGTTACTTTGAGTTGGGAAACAGTAGATACCCAATTTTCCTTTGTTGAGGTAAGAATGCGATTTTGACATTCAAATTGTATGCATAAGTCCTCAACCTCATCCATACTGCTTGGAGCCTTAATTTTTTTATCATTCTTTTTTTCTTCAACAAGTAACCCAGATAATGAAGCAAGTATCAAGTTGACTAAACTATTTCTTTATTTGTTTTCTTTAATCCAAAAGCAATGACAATTGTAAATGAATATTTTCTATTTGTACTCTGGTGGATCCATCCTTATCTTTTGACAAATCATATATCTTGTCCATTTGAGTGATATGTGACTCAATGGAGTCAATTTAATCCTTGATATTTTTAGTGGAATTAGGCCATTTCAAACAAAGTTGATAAAGTGCAGTGACTTCATCAACACAATCCTTAAACATATTTATGTTTTTTTGCAATTTATTGTGTGTACTAGCACACTTATTAGATGCTTCAACCATTCTCTTATCAATTATCTTCCTCAAAGCCTCTTCATCTGCTTTTTGCTCAATGTGTGAAGAATGATCCTTAAAATAACTTATCGAAAGCTTCAATTTCTGTTCTAAAGGAAAGGAATAATCTATGTTTACCTCTAGTAAACTTTCTTGAATTACCTTTACAACATCATCTAATATTTTAGTCTTCTTCAAATGTTATTTTAGAATCTATTTCCTAGCAGAAGAATGCAAAATATCACCAAGATGTAACTTATGAAGGCGAGAAATATTTGACAAATTAACTTGTCCTTCATGAGTAGGAATTTGTAATAGTTGGGGTGTCACCACAAGTTGAAGTTGTATCTGCAGCCCTAGAAGGTTCTTGAATGAATATAAAGATGAAGAATCTTGACCTCTATCCATAGAAGTTTCTTGCTTCTGAATTGTCTCCTTGGCATTTTGAACATTCTTAGGAATATCTTTTTTCTTCTACTCATCATCTCCTGAATTCTCTAGAGAAGGAATATTATGTTCTTTACCTGAATTAGTGTTCCCTAGAGTAGGGACACTCACTTCACCTTGATATTTTGCACATTGTGCACCAGTATTCACTAGATTTATTCCTTTTTTCCATTTGCTTAGATCTTGGTTTATTCCTTTAAGCAGTCTTAGTTTGTGTCAATACTTCAGTAGAAGCTCTTCTTTAGGAGGTGTTTGAGCAGGTCTAAAAGGTTTAAAAGTAATAGTGACAAAGGTGGACCTACTTGTCCTTCTTGGTCCTTGTGGAGTTTGTGGAGTGGTAGCAGGAGCTTGTGGCACATCTGCAAGACCCTTAGGAGTGCCAAACATCATTTTCAACTTTGTCTTCATCTTCTCTACTTTTTCCTCTACATTCTTGATCATTTTGTTGGTTATCTCATCATATGTGCCAAACCTTTCAACAATTGGATCCTTAGGTTTGTTAAGAAAGATGTCAAGGTGCTGTCACAATAGTGGTTTACAATTCCTGAGAGGAACAAATTTTAGCTGAAATCACATATTTTTAGAAAATATAATGATTTAATCCTTAAAAAGTTACATTTTAAGGATTCCAATTGAAGAGGGTTTGATCAAATTACCTTATATCAAACCCCCTTGGATAGAACCTCGCTAGTTTTAAACCATACCTATAAATGCATCTCCTTTACACTTATCAAAATGTTGATTAAAAAATCACTTTTGATTTAGCTTTTGGGGTATCAAATGAATTCATTTAAAATTTATTTCAAATGATTATGGTATTCCTTAGAACAAGCTATCCAATGAATATAATTTTAATATGTTTTGGTTTTGTTATGTATTTGTTTTTTAAGTTTTATTAAACATAGGTTTTTCATCGAAAATAAATTTCTTTGTTCTTCACATGTGGAAAAATAGAAGATTATCAAAAAAAAAATTGAAAAATATGAGTGCACCAGATATTGAAGTCCTTGATCCAACAATAAAAATTAAATTAAATTTTGACATATAAAAAAGTTACGCTATACTACTGTCTAAATTGTAATTCGTTTGACTTTGAAACTTGATTAAGGAAAAATATTCAATAAAAATCTATCTAACCAAGTGGAAGCACTAGATATCAGAGTTAAAAATCTAAATTTGAAAGAATTAGAATTTTATCCTTCATAGAAAAAAGTTATCGTTATTGTGTGTCACTTTTAAAAATGTTGTTTTCTAAAAAATCAATTTTCGTGGGAGATGGAAAAAGAAGTGCAATTTGATTCCAAAATTTTGAATTTTTTTTTTAGAATCTACAGACAAAATTTGATGAGACTCTAGTTTGCACCATCTTCAAATTCCTCACGGTTTAGCCGCTATAGGTGCCCGAATGTGAAGATTTGGTTAAAAATAATAATTTCAGTGTCCAGTTTGGCCAAAAATTGTAAACCACTATTATGGGATCACCCGTCAACATATGCAATCCAATCAGGTTTGGAGACCTCATAAGGAACTTTGTTATCCATGAAGTTCTTGGTTCAAATACCTTCATATAACAATTTTCCTTATCCACCATCAAAGTAATAACATCCTTGCATCTTTCTACAACTTGTGAGTGTATCTTGTCCCCCATTTTCATTTCATTTTGAAAGGTCTTAAAGAATCCCCAAAACATTGCCACATTGTTTGGTGTCTGGAAAACTATGCATGTGCTCCCTAATCTGTTGTGGAATAGGCTTATCCTTTCTCTATATCACATTCTTCAAACCAAGTAATTCCTTCATGAAATAAAACATAAGAAAAATAATCAAAGAGCCATACCAGAAGTTATAGCGTGAATCCTTGGTTCTATGCAAATTTTCCATCAATTGTTATTGCAAGAGCTCACATAGACCATAATCCTTTCCTTCCTTTATCATCTGATGAGAATTGTAGATGGAGGTAGTGGTAGTGGACCCTTCTTTGTTTGTGTAATAAACCTTGTATGCAATTCCCGTCATGCATACCAAATCCCTAGGTCAGTGATGTCATCCATAGTTAGGAGTCTTTTGTTGAATTTTTCTCTGGTAAGCTTCATAACTTCATCATTATTCACGACCTTCAGTGTTGGCATGGGTCCAGTGGAGCACAACCCATCATATCTTTGATTTCATTCTTTGTGATCATATAGGGTTAATCAAGGCACAAGAATTCCTCATGGATCTGGCTTAAAACGATTATGACCCATTCATCTTGAAATAAAAAGTTGGGGAAACCCTTCCACACATCTAAAAATTTTGCTTCCACATTTGCATACTTTGACTTGAGCTGCAAATCATCAACCATGAGATAATTGTATCTGAACTCTCCCAACTTCAGATGGTTGTACTCATTTAGATGTGAGTGAATATAGATGCAGGCATCTTCTAAATGCAACACATTGATAGGAACATGAGAAAAAACTCCATCCATGTCAGTCACAGTGGATTTGTATGAATTTTTCTTAAATTTTGGCCTTGTTTTTCCACAATGTCAACAACCACAAGTGTTGCCATGATAAATCTTTCTAAAAACTTAGGGTTTTATAAGTAAAACTGAGAAATACCTATGAATATTACCACTAGAGTTTGCATTGAAACACCTTCTTCTCTTCCTTAGTTCTGACACACACTTTATATCTTTTGAATGAAATCAATTTTGATCAAATAGGGATTAAATATGCTTCACAACAACCATAGTGTCTCCACATTAAATACATTTGTTTACTCTTGACTCAAGAAACTTTTTACTATCCTGAGATCCATGATCATTCAACAAACTTCCACAAAGAGAGTATTTGCTCTAAAAGCTTGAGAAAATATCATAGTATCACTAGCCAAACATATCCATGTCACTATTAACCATTATGTTAAATATTTCAGCATCTTATGCTTTACATGGGTTTGAAAAGATTTGCAATTGCAATTGATCTAAAAAACTCTAGAGTGTGCTTACTCAACTAAGTTCTTCATTTATCAGATTTGAAATTAGTTGCTTAACTTACTCAATTCCAAATCCATGCCAAGATCTTTAATTAATGGTTTGAATCCAGTATGCAAACTCAATCCATCAATCTACTAAGCTCAATGATTAATCTACTTGCAAAATTAAAACATAAGCCATCATCAAGAACAAACCAAAAGACCAGAGACACATTTGATTACGGAGTTCACCTCTCAAGGCTACATCTCCAGATTTTCTCAATAAGCATGATCAATTGCCATTAATGCTGTCACTTGAAAATTGCTTACAACATCCAGTCTTTTGACTGTGTAGTCAAAGCTATCACTGCAAGGAAGTTTCAAGCCCTACAAGCACTTCCTAAATCCACACTGAAACAAGTGCTTCCAACAATAACAAAAAATGCAATCCTAGTTCTTAAAGCATTAATTGAATGTGAACTAGCTACAGAGGTATCTTGCCTCATTTACAAACTCAATTCACCATTCCAAACTAAAGTCAAGTATTAAAAACACTTTGGTTACCTGACACTAGATTCACAAATGCAGTAATCTTTTGCAACCTTGCAAGAGAGAAGTCTTCAAACTAGATATCGGACAATACTCCTTCAAGTGAAAATTCCACAGCCTCTCGATGAATCTGCACAGAGCTTTCACAATCCCAACTCTTCCCTCAAGATGCTCTACAAAATCCTGTCACTTGGACTCTGAATTTTGAATTGAATCAATGGATTCTAAATGATTGGATCAATGGATGAATTGGATGTTTGGTTCTTGGATCAATGGATGCTTGATTTCACAATTCCTAGATGTCTTGGAGGGGCAAGTTCTACCCTTTTTATACATAAAATTTCCCTCATTTGGTTAAAACCATCATTTTGGCTTATTTCCCCGTTTGAGGAAAGATTTAAACTAATCCCCCTTATTTTACAAATAAAACAATAATAATCCCCATTAAAACCATTTTAATTTGTTTTTAAGCCTCTTTGATATTTTATGGGTTTTAGGTTTATTCATTTAGAGGCTTGTTTTTTAACCACTTAAGGTTATTTGTTAATCCTTGAGCTTAACTAATCAATAAAATCAACCTGCCCCGCTTATATAACTAAACTGCTAAGCGGTGCAGCAGTGGGTACTAATTTTAGTGGCGGGGAGGTTATGGGTTCAACCCCCCCCGCTCATGTTTTGTTAACTGATTTCAACATTGCATATGACAAAACTGGCTGCCGCTCTAAATACATAACAAACACCCTGCGGGTGTAACAGTGGGGGAAATGGCTTGCTAGGTGGAGGTCGGGGGTTCAACCCCCACTTAAATTTTTTGGCAAATAAAACAAAATACTACCATCTCGGAGGAGAGAGAGACTGCCATGTGGCACATAGTCGATGTGCCACATGTCACAATGTAATTCGCCAAGAGAACATAGTCCCTTGACACGTCACCACCTGACACGCCTCCTCTCCCACGTCACTAGTGCCACTTCATCGTACATGTCAGGTGCCACGTCCTCTGTACAGATGACACGTGTCAACACCAGATTGGTCCAGCTCATGTTCATATGGTGCGGTCCTACAGCATCTGTACAGTCTAGTCAACCATAGGGTCTACTAACTTTGACTTGCGATAACTTTCACGTACGGGCTCGGATTTTGGAAAAATGAGTGGTGTTGGGTTCGTATCGACGGGCTCTTTGATTTGACACCAATTTCAACTGATTTTGAGTTGGTCAAATTTTTTACCTTTCTGACTAGCCCCCTATACCTAGTTTAACCAAACTTTGACTGGCCATAACTTTAATGTATGAACTCCTTTTTCGCTTGTTCAAGTTGTGTTGAGTCCATCTTTCCAATAACTTTGACATGGTGCTAACTTAAAGGGAAATTGGAACAGTTGAATTTTTAGGGTTTTGAGATCCACCTGGATCAACAATTCCCTCTGAACCAATACTTTATTTTAGTTATCAAAGGATCCATTTGCACTAGGCATAGGTACAAATTCATCTTCTATTTCACTTTCTTTCTTCTTCTTCCATATCTTTTTCATTTCCTTCTTTTGATGAATAATGTCAATCTTTTGTGGAGCAAAAGGTCTTACATCCTTTCCCTTACAGAACCTTGCAATATATCCAGACTTATTGCAATTGTAACAGATCTGATACTAGTTTTTGGAGCATAATTACTTCTTCTCACATTAGATCTACAATCAACAGCCCTATGACCAAACTTGTTGCATGTTTAGTAGTAACCATAGAAGTATTGAGAAGTCATAACATTATTCTTATTCCTGAAAACTACTCCTCATAACTTCACTTTTGCATTCATTAGCCTTATGACCAATTTTATAGCAAGCACATAACTGACCATGAAATGATTGAGAGTTCATAGAATTGTACCTTGGAGGCCCAAATTAATTCTGACTCCTCTTGTCTCTTTATTCAACATCCTTATGACCAATCTTATTGCAAGAATAACAATTATCATTGAAAGATTGAGAGTACCTAGTAGGAGTAAGATTTTTGAAGTTCTTCTTGTTTTGGACATGAATGAATCTATCTTCTTTTTGCAAGTATGAGCAGTCGGTTTTTTCATTGATGTCAACAAGCTTTGGTATTGTCATTGGTGTCAATTGTATGAGAGAGAGTTTTTTGCAAGGATGTGTAGTTGGAATTGAGTTGGTGTTGTCTCTGATGATGCTTTGATTAGTTGCATTATGTTGTCATTAGTAAGCTACTGGTGTCAACCTCTAGTGTCGCTTTGATAAGCTTTTGTTTATGGATGTATGGTTGAGTTGCTACATTGAAGTTGGCTTGATGGTGATGAGGAAGTGTTGAAGATGTTGATGTGTTTCTGGTGTTTGTTTTCCAAGTGTTTTTGAGAAAATTTAATAAAAAGATTAAACAATGTGTTGCAGAGTAGTGTTCTGATTTTTCTCCGCAGTTCTTCTGGGTTGAAGATTTGCTCATGTGGTTTGGATATATTGATCAATGGTGTTTAAAGGTGTTGTATTCAAAATTTGGTGTGTTGGATCGTTGCGTAGAGGAAGGTGTTTGCTCACCAGTGTGTGAACTACATATGTAGAGGTGTGAGAATTTTTTTTGCTCTACATTTCTCCATAGAGTGGTTTCAGGTCCTACAAATCTGAAAGAGTGCTGATAGTGTGTGTATCTTTCTTCAGATGAATTTTTTCGTGGTTTGGTGCTTTGGAAGTCAGTTTCTTGAGTTCCAATGTATGACAAAGTTATTTGAGTGTATTGGGTGTGTACATTCTTCAAGTGAAATTTGTTGTGAAGGAATTTGTTGGATTTCAGGGTGTTTGTGGAATATTCTAGATCATCTTCAAGTTTATGTGAGTCATATTTGGATTTGAGGAAGTGTGTACTTAAGTGTTAATAGTGTTAACACAGATTCGACTGAGCTTGGGAGTTTATACTACTTACGAAGTTGCTTTGATGGTTGTGGAAGTGTGGTGTGGCATGTATGAATGGATTTAGGTCTTAGCTAAGGTGTGTTGTAGTCCACCTTCATTCCTTTCTAGTGTCACGAGAATGTTTTGGTGCTGACGAAATTTGAATTTGCACAGTTGAGGTGCATAACTGACCTTGGAGAATGATTTCAAGGTTGAAGATTGTATAAATAAGTGTTGAGTTGTTGAGGGATTATAAGATAGATAAGGATGATGTAAATGATGCAAAGTGTAGAGTTGTAGGGTGTGAATTTGTGAAGTGCAATGCGATCTTTCATGTGCTAGATTACTAAATGTAGTGAGGAGGTGTCTGCATTTCTTTAGAAAGGCTACGAAGGTGTTAGTAATGTTGTGGTGGATTTTTTGTTGCTTTGATATGTATTTCTCATTGTAACATTCTTCTCTATCTTCTCTTCTATTCTAGTAGTGAGCCTTTCTTTCTTTTGGGAAGTGAACCCTCCGACAGTGAGCCCTATTGTATTCAGTGTTGATATTACTTTATATTGTGAGTGTAGACACTAAAAATTGTCCTAGGCCTGCGAATTATAAATTATCCATTTCTTCTTTTGTCTTTGATAATTAAATAATTTTAATTATTTCATTAATTCATTTCTATCTTTATTATTCCTTGATTAATTAAATAAATTTTATTTATTTAATTGCGTCACTAATTAAATCCCTTTCTTACTAAAATTAAATAAATTCTTATTTATTTAATTTTTATAACACTTTTCACTATAATTAAATAATTATTTTAACTATTTAATTGTTCGTTAGCCTCTTATATCATAAATTAAATAAATTTTATTTATTTAATTTGGTCCACTCTCTTGAATTTTGAATTAAATCATTATTTAATTCAAAATGTCCTCTCTGTCTCATTCCTCTATAATTAAATAATTATTCATTGACTGCCTAGATTAAATATTTTTTATTGTTTAATCTCCTATCACCTCTTTATTCATGTTGATCCTTATCTATCCATGTCTCAATTAACCTCCACCCTTGATTAAATTATTTATAATTTAATATTGACCATCAATCCTTAACATTTTCCCTAATTTAGCCCTAACCCTATTTCATACCTCATCTTTCATTCTTGGCCATTGATTATTGACATTCAATCTTAGCCCTTCATTCAAAATTTTCTTTCCTATAAAAGACCTTGTCATTGTCATTTGTCATCTAACCTTTTGCTATCTAGTCTATTGCATCTACAAGCTATCTTGAGTCATCTTTCTATCAATTCAAGTGCATCCATAGTCAATTAGAATCTTCAATATTTTGCTTTGTCATTGTCATTAGGTGATCCGGTGGATATTTTCAGTGAAAATTGAAGTGTCTCATTTCTCTCCAGAATTAGCACCATCAGAAAGAGCTCGACGTCTTGATTCCAACGCAACTCGAACAGAGCGAAAAGGAGTCCGTTTGCACAAGTTATGGCCTGTCAAAGGTAGGGTCAAACTGGGATCAGGGGCATCCAGGAAGCAAAAAAAATGACATTGTCAAAAGTTGTCGAAGTTGGTGTCATTGCGAAGAGCTCGTCACAAGCTTTCAAATGCAACTCGTTTCGTCAAAATCCGACTTCATATGCTCAAGATATCGTTAGTCAAAGTTCGTGCCAGGAATGTTGACTTTTGACCGTACGGAATGCTGACGTCATCATTCCGTACTGTACGGACATTGACGTTGTCCAATTTGAATCTGACATGTGGCATCCAAGTCACACTGTACAGATCCAATCAGCAACTGACACGTGGCATCCGTACGCCAGTCAGCGGACCCGTTAGCACCCGTCAACGTATAGTCAGTGGCACAGTTGGCAGGACACGTCATCATCCAGTGGCAGACATGTAGGCATCTGAGTCAGCAGGTACGTCATCGAGATTATCTTGTTAGAGCCTGCCACGTGGCACCCTCCTGGTGCGGCACGTGGCCTTGTAATCTCCTGTCCATTGTCGGCGTCGGTTTGTATTTGGTTGCAAAAATGTTTTAACTGCCCGCAAGAGGCTCGAACACACAACCTCTACCTTCCTATCCGGCCGGTCTACCAATAGGCCACGCAGCACACGTTAACATATTTTTTGCAGCGGTTTTCTTTGTTGTTATGTCGTTAGAGTTTGGTGAGAAAAATCCTGACGGCCGGGGGTTGAACCCGGAACCGCTGGGTTCCTAAAATTCAATGCCATCGATACACCATTGTATCGTCTGTGCTTAAAAGTGTGAGTGGGTTTTTTTTGTTGAAGTCCTAAACCCGATTTATTAACAAATAACCTATAAATGGTTATTTAGGTGTGGTTTTTTTAAATTGCAAACAAAACCAACCTAAAACCACAAGCCCGAGAATGAAGTAAAAGACAAAGGGCTTAAACAAAATTGATTTTTAGAGGGGTTATTTTGTTAGGCATTAATTATGGTGGTTTTTGGCCATTTTAGCCAAATTATGTATTTAAAGGGGAGAGTGTGAGTGAGTTTTTTACACATAATTTTCAAGTGTGATTTGAAGTGTTTTGGAGGAGAATTTTGGCTAGGTGTTTTGTCTAAGCATTTTGGAAGGAATTTCTGGTGAAGCGAGAGGAGGTTATTCTGGAGATTTTATCCTTCATTCCTGCACTTTGAAAAGTGGCATTGTGTGGATAGGGGTGATTTTGTAACTCATTGTACTTGATTTTGGAGATTAATCGGATCGGTCGTATTCTATTGGAGCCGACCCAGAGACGTAGTCACGTTTGTGGTGAACTCCGTAATCAAACTCTGTTTGCATCTCTCTTTCTTTCTCTCACTTTCTTTCATTTTGTTGTTATCACCTTGTCATTTTTATTATTTCCATGAGTTAATTTTGTTCTAATTAACTTGGATAAATCTTTATAAAAGTTAAGCATTTCAATACTGCAAATAGTCTAGATCCTATACAGATCAAGTTGGTATCAGAGCTTTAGGTTGACTATTATTGCAGTTGTTTTCTTGAATGCTAACGAGATCCAGGATTCAGAAGGGCGAAGGAAAGCTTGAAGACTTTAATCCTGAGATCGGGAAGCGAAGAAATTTTCCAAAGATGTCTGTGTCTGGGATGGAGGTTCCTGAAGAAATCAGTGAGCAGGATTTTCGTAGAGCATTCCTTGAGATGAAGGCTAAGGTGGACATTCTTTTTCAGGAGAGACAAGAATGGAAGGAACGTGAAGGAGGTTCGTCGAAGCAAGAAGATCTCAAAGAAAAGAAAGGGAAGCATCATGGAGATGGCAACAAGCAACCTGATCCTCCCTCTTCTCCTTCTCCTCCCTCTTCTCCTTCTTCTCCATCTTCTCCTCATTCTACTTATTTTAATCCTTTCAAGAGTGGGTATAAGCCGAAAATCAAGTTGGATGTAAAATTTGATTTACCAAAGTATTGTGGTGAACTTAATGCTGAAAAATTGGATAATTGGATTCAGCAAGTAGAAGTCTACTGTAGAGTCCAGAACCTATTAGATGATGTTGATAGGATCCAATTAGCTACTCTTCGATTAGGAGGTACAGCTTTAACCTAGTGGGAGAGTAAGACTAAGGCAGAAGTTTCACAGCATGGTAGAGTCAGTTTAACTTGGGCAGAGTTTGTTAATGCTCTTAAGAAGCAATTTTATCCCCTAGGCCATATGCAACAGTTAATGATGGACTGGCAAATGTTTAGGCAAGGGAAAGGTCAAACTGTCCAAGAGTACACCCATGAATTTAGGAAAAGGGCTATTGCTTTGAATGTTCCTTTGTACACCCAGGACACTTTGTTGAAGTACATAGGAGGTCTGCATTCCTACCTTAGGCATTCTATTTTGGTTTTGAACCCTTGTAATTTGGATGAAGTTTCTGTTCAAGCTACCCACTTAGAGTCAAGGGGTAAAGGATCTTTTATTGATAAGTTTGATAATGATGTAAAGAAATCTTCTAAGGTTGTAGAGACAGGGAAAGGAAAGAAGGAAACTATAGTTAAGAAGGATGAGAAACTTTCTTGCACTCATTGTGACAGGAATGGTCATGATGAAGAACATTGTTGGAAGTTACATCCGAATTGGGCCTAAGTGGGCTCAGAGACAGAATCAGAAACAAAAAGGTAAGGAGAAAGCCATGAATGTTGTTTTGGATCTTGGTTCAGATTCAGATGATGAGACTAAGATAACAACTATGGGTTTAAAAGGTAAAGCTCCTATTTCTGGTGTTTCTGTTGCTAGTTGTGCTTCTACTTCTAAAGTTAATGATTTCTCTGAAGATGTGAAAAGGAATGAGCTTTTCATTTAAGGGTTGTTGCTAAGAATAGTAAAATTGATGCACTCATAGATAGTGGATCTTAGGTTAATTTAATTTCAGAAAGTGTTGTAAAGAACTTGGGATTAAAAACTACACAGCATAAGAAACCTTATCCACTAGGTGGATTTGTGAAAATGATAAGTTGCAAGTAACAAGACAATGCACCTTAGGATTCACAATCACTAGTAAGTTTGTGGATGAAGTACAGTTTGATGTGGTTCCACTGGATATCCGGATAGTGCTTGGTAGCCCTTATCTTTATGACGGAAAGCTATTTTCTCTGGAAAAGAATCATTATCACTTGTTTAAAGATGGCATTCAAGTATATTGTACATTCTCACGGATTAAGACTGATCGTTCTTTTGCAAAAATAGGGCAGTTAAAGAGGGTAATTAATGCAAGTAAAGAGTTAACTCTTATGTCTGTCAGTACAGGTGGTTCTACACTTGAACTTGGAGTAGCTAACCAGGGTCAGATGTTGTAGGATGCACCCACAGTACAACATGAGGGAATGATGATTGAAAGCATTGATGGTTCCTTGGGTAAAAATGTTCCTGTTGTGAAGGATCGATATGTTGTTGACTTGCTCTCTTTCATTTCTGCATTATTGTTCAGCTTGATGCTAGTCAATTTTTGTTGGTTAGTGGCTACGGCAATTGATGTAGATGCTTATGGAAGTGACAGAATAATGTTAATGTTGAACAATGTTGTTGCATTCTTTATCATGTTTGTGAGCTAGGTATTCAGATGTACAGAGGATACAAGACAAGTGGGGAGGCCAAGTCCTCACTTAATGTCAAAGTAAATGTCACTTTTGGAGGTCCAAAAGGTCTTTAGTGGGGAGGCCTGATCCGGTGGATATTTTTAGTGAAAATTGAAGTGTCTCATTTCTCTCCAGAATTAGCACCATCAAAAAGAGCTCAACATCTTGATTCCAACGCAACTCGAACGGAGCGAAAAGGAGTCCGTTTGCACAAGTTATGGCCAGTCAAAGGTAGGGTCAAACTAAGATCAGGGGCATCCAGGAAGCGAAAAAAATGACATCATCAAAAGTTGTCAAAGTTGGCGTCATCACGAAGAGCTCATCGCAAGCTTTCAAATGCAACTCGTTTCGTCAAAATCCGACGTCGTATGCTCAAGATATCGTCAGTCAAAGTTTGTGCCAGGAATGTTGACTTTTGACCGTACGAAATGCTGACGTCATCATTCCGTACTGTACAGACAGTGACGTTGTCCAATCTAAATCTGACATGTGGCATCCAAGTCACACTGTATAGATCCAATCAACAACTGACACGTGGCATCCGTACGCCAGTCAGCGGACCCGTCAGCACTCGTCAGCGTACAGTCAGTGGCACAGTTGGCAGGACACGTCATCATCCAGTGGCAGACACGTAGGAATTTGAGTCAGCAGGTACGTTGTCGAGATTATCCAGTTAGAGCCCGCCACATGGCACCCTCCTGGTGCGGCACGTGGCCTTGTAATCTCCTGTCCATTGTCGGCGTCGGTTTGTATTTGGTTGCAAAAATGTTTTAACTGCCCACAAGAGGCTCGAACACACAACCTCTACCTTCCTATCCGGCCGGTCTACCAATAGGCCACGCAGCGCACGTTAACATATTTTTTGTAGTGGTTTTCTTTGTTGTTATGCCGTTAGAGTTTGGTGAGAAAAATCCCGACGGCCAGGGGTTGAACCCGGAACCGCCGGGTTCCTAAAATCCAATGCCACCGATACACCATTGTATCGTTTGTGCTTAAAAGTGTGAGCGGCTTTTTTTTGTTGAAGTCCTAAACCCGATTTATTAACAAATAACCTATAAATGGTTATTTAGGTGTGGTTTTTTTAAATTGCAAACAAAACCAACCTAAAACCACAAGCCCGAGAATGAAGTAAAAGACAAAGGGCTTAAACAAAATTGATTTTTAGAGGGGTTATTTTGTTAGGCATTAATTATGGTGGTTTTTGGCCATTTTAGCCAAATTATGTATTTAAAGGGGAGAGTGTGAGTGAGTTTTTTACACATAATTTTCAAGTGTGATTTGAAGTGTTTTGGAGGAGAATTTTGGCTAGGTGTTTTGTCTAAGCATTTTGGAAGGAATTTCTGGTGAAGTGAGAGGAGGTTATTCTGGAGATTTTATCCTTCATTCCTGCACTTCGAAAAGTGGCGTTGTGTGGATAGGGGTGATTTTGTAACTCATTGTACTTGATTTTGGAGATTAATCGGATCGGTCGTACTCTATTGGAGCCGACCCAGAGAAGTAGTCACATTTGTGGCGAACTCCGTAATCAAACTCTGTTTGCATCTCTCTCTTTCTTTCTCTCACTTTCATTCATTTTGTTGTTATCACCTTGTCATTTTATTATTTCCATGAGTTAATTTTGTTCTAATTAACTTGGATAAATCTTTGTAAAAGTAAAGCATTTCAATACTGCAAATAGTCTAGATCCTATACAGATCATTAGGCCTATTAGCATACTCAAAAATTTGAGGACAATTATTATATCCAAGCAAAATGGAGAAGTGCAATGAAGGTGAATCAATGGTGGCATGAAGATTTGGTAATATTGTTCAATGTTTTTATGTCTTTATGCTTATTTATGCTTCATTGTTTATTAGGGTTTGATTTACATGCTTTATTGCCTAACTTTGATCATTTTAACCCTGATTACATTGGTGAACTCAATGTGAAAGGAAAAAATTGCAAAGAGCCTATGAAATTTTATTATTTTGCAAGTTACAGGTACGAATCGACGCAATTCCAAGTCAAAACGATGCAACCGCTAAGCCGAACAACGCAACTATTTTGCACTAGGGAATACTTTGAATTTGTCTAAATTCTTGGCTTTTTGGAAAAGTTAGGTCATCTGGTTTTTCATTTTGTTAGGCTAACCCTAGTTGTATGTCATATTGGTCATTAGATTATCTAGATTTGGTAGATTTTTTGTTGTTTTGCAGGTTTAGGTTCCCATGCCACAATTGAATGTGTTTTGATGCAATCGACATTCTAGTTAATCGCATCTGATATCAACCTAAGCCACAATCATTTTCTTGAGCCACAGTCGACATCTGAAATGACACAGTCGCTATTTCTGAGACGCAATTGCTTCTGGTTCTAAGCCGTAACTGTGATTTTTTGCGACACAATTTCCCGTTCCTTTAAAATTTAGGCTTTCATTCAAAATTTCCAGTTTATATCTCTTGAATTTCATAGTCTAGGAGTTTTCTGTTACTAATATTTGATTTCTAGCATGTGGCATAAGTGGAAAGGAGGCATCTCACTTGACATTGCTCATTAAACTATCTTGTCTTCTTTTCATTCACTCATTGGGATTAAAATTAACCTTGCATTTTCATGTCATTGGGCTTAAATTTACCTTAATTTTCATTTCACTCATTGGTTAAAAATAACTTGCATATTCACTCATTGGCCTAAAATTAACCTTGCATCAAGTTTCTTTTTCACATATTGCTTTGAGGGTTAAAAAAAACAAGTGTCTTCATTTTCTTGTGGTTGGAATTTTGCTTCAAGGTGTGTATGCTCTTCTCTCGCACCACTTCGTGATATTGAGAATCAAAAACATCTTTTGGAATTTTGTATAATCACCCACACATTTGGTTTTGGACTTAAAATGAACAACATGCAAGTGTGAGAAAAGGTGTTGTGTATGCTCTCTCCTTGCGCTTCATGCGATCTTAGAGATCAAAAACAACATACTTATCTTGCTTTTGTTTACCCTTAGAGGGCCTATCTTGAAAAAGGGAACAACTCAAGTGGTACTTTGTTTCAGTTCACTATATAAATAATCGTGGTTGTTGGGAAAGTCTTCAATCACTCGGTGTGGATGTCCTATGCAAACGAGTGTTACCCTCAATATCTACATGATACGTCAAAACCATTTCTAATGAAGGGACTATGAGGCCTCCTTTTGGAGATACTATTTCCTCACACATAAGCACCATGTATTAACCTCGAAACATAGATTAAAAACCTTTTTTTTAGTGGCCAAAATCCCTTTCACTTGCTAGCATAGGAACGATCGTTATGAAACTGCCCCACATCTTCACCATTCATGTGTAGACGCAGAAAGTCCTCTTTCGGGAATGAGGCTTGGTGTGCTCGATAAGTGAGTGTTGTGTAAGGGGGAGCCAGTACCAAAAAGTCTAGTTGTCAGCCTTGTTTGGTTGGCTAGAGAAATCCAAGTGGGGATCTAGCGAGTGGTATCTCTTGAGAAGCCTGGGTTGTGCATTGTCTATAAGTGTCTTCTTATACATTTAAACATTTTACACATTCCAATGCATATCAGGGTATCAAAACCAAAACTCACTCAATCTATCCTTCATCAAAGTCTTAAAACATCAAACAAGTTGATTCTCTACACAAACTGCCTTTAAACCTAGTAGGACAACAAACTAGGTTTTCCCACCATAATTTTCAAACCCCACCTTATACCCAATTTTTTTTTACAGATTTAGACACCAATTAAGGCATTTGAAAACATATTCAATTTGCAGGGGGGGTTACTTTCGAACACAATCTCCAATTTTTTGTTGCTACGCTTGACAAGAAGCCTAATTAGGCTTGTGCAAATAGGCACCTATTGGTTTTACACACTCCCAACCTCCACTCTTTAAACCAAAACCTTAGACATGTCAAATATGGCCTTCTTCAACAATTCCAAACCTTCAAAAACACTTCCCAAGAGCTTTCTATTAAACCCTACCATCTATGCATCATTTTTGCCTAAAAACATGAGTTTAATCAACTAGGGCATCAACCCATTCGACCAAATCCTCAAGCCCTGCTCTTGAAAAATTTACAAACACAAAACACAACCTAATTAATTCCATACCACTGGTTATCAGGCCATTTCACCAATGGAATGGCTCAAAACTTCATTTTTTCTCAATCAAACCCTCAAAACTGGGGTTTTATGACAATTTTTAATAAAAAGGCTATAAATCCTTCAAACTTAATGAAAATGAGAGAAGATTAATAGGTTCATCAATTCCAATGCATGAGAGATCATCTACAGGACGTACAAGGTCGTACAAGAGTCTGTAGCAGCAATTTTCAATGTAGAAACATAAGAAAACATAGTTCTTTCAATTATTCAATATCAAAACTCAACAACAACCTTTTCTTTGGCATCTCAAAGCCTATTCAACCTCCACACAATGGTTACAAACCAAATTTTGAATGACAACTAACTTCTTACATCATTTTTACCTTTTGACCCTTCATTTCCATTTTTTGCAATTTTTACAAAATGACAACTTTGAAACAATAGAATCATGCTTGATCACATCATACTTTGACGTCCAAGTGGCATCTCCAGGTGGTACACCCTTCCAATCGATTAAATACTTGAAATAGTCATTGTTCCTTGCCTTTGTGAGCTCCTTGGTACCTAGAAAATGCTCCAATTGCTTAGGCCTACTTGACAGATGATCTTTGAATCCTTCCACATTTGAGACTGTTGTTAAATCTACACCACCATCTACAACCATATCCCCTCCTTCCTTGGAATGGACTTTCTTGATCTTCACTTTTGGTATAGGCTTGGTCTTGCCCTTTTTCCCTTGTAATTTAGCTTTGAGATCTCCACCTCTAATTTTCACCTCTTCCCTGATATTCTGCCCCTATGACTATTGCTTTCTTAGGTTTACTAACTTCTGTTTTGATAGAAATAGAATGACCACTATCCTTTTCTAAAAACAATGAATAAAAAACACTTTCCATCATCATATCAACATACCCCTTAAGCCAATCTTGAATCCCAAGAATCAATTCATCTTTGACCTTCAACAAATCAAATCTTGACACCAACTCAATATCATTTCCCTCCAAAATCTGATCACTCTTCATGTCTGTTGTCATACTACTGCCAAGTTTTGAATTGGCTGCAAGGTTCATCTGCTCTTCTTCATCTACTTTTATGAAATCTTTTCTTCCTACTATCATCACATTGGCTGCCTTAGTTTGTCCTTTATCAACTTCAATCAATGGTATCAAGGTATAGGAAATTCCATCTTTGTTTATCTCATAGGTATTTCTTCTCCCATCATACAAAGCATGCCTATCCAATTTGCAAGGTCTCCCTAATAGCAAATGGCACACATCCATAGGCAATACATCACATAGAATTCTATCCTTATACGTTCCTGTATTGAACTCCACCCAAGTTTGGTCATTAACCAAAACATACTGACCCTCGTTCAACCAAGAAACTTTATAAGGAGTATCACATGGTATTCTAGGCAATCTAAGTTTCTCAACCATCTCATTAGAAACCATGTTATATGTGCTTCCTGAATCAATTACAACCTTACATACCTTACCCATGCACTTACAAATGGTTTTGAAGAGTGTCCTTATTTGTGATGGCTCCTCCTTTGATGTCTTGATGAGTGTTCTCCTTACCATGAGTGATTCTCCAACTTCAGGAGTAGCATGTTGTGATGGAGAGTTTACACTCTCATTGTCATCTTCTTACACCGATTGAGTCCTTCTTTGACCTCCATGTGAAATAGAGGCTCGACCTTCATTGTAATGCCATGCTTGGTCTCCAATTTTTTTACATTGATAGCACCTTCTTGTGAATCCTTGTGACCCTCTTCCTTGTCCTCCAAATGTGCCTCCTCTAAATCCACCTCTTTGATCAGCAACTTGTTCTTTGTCATTGCTTGTATCTTCTTGACTTTCATAAGACTGCCTTGGAGTAGAAAATGAACCTCTTCCTCTAGAAGCACTGCCTCTGCTCCTGGTTTGTTTGTCTTGCCTTCTCTTTACCTTTTCTTCAAACCTAATTTCCATTTGATAACACTCCTCAACTGTTCTTGGATTTTCCAAAGTTAAGTTATCTTTAATGTTGAATCTTAACCCACTCAGATATCTAGCAACCTTCTCCACATCATCCTCCATATGATCTTCCCTTATACTCAACTTATAAAATTATTCAGTATAGGCTTTAACATCCATTTCTTTTTGTTTTAGACCTTGAAGTTTCTTATACATTTGAATTGCATAATCAGATGGTAAGAACTTACCCTTAAACTTAACCACCATTCTATCCCAATAAACAATCTTTGACTTACCTTTCTTCCTCTTTTCAGTCTACTCATAATCCCACCATAATAAAGCATGACCCTTCAACTTTGTTTTTGCAATCTTTACCCTTTGTTCTTCAGGTACATCCTGACACTCAAAATAATTTTCAAGTGCTACAATCCAATCTAAAATTTCATCATTCAAATTACCTCCATACTCAGGTACATCAATTTTCACCTTGGGTTTATCTTCCTTGAATGCTCTCAATAACTTAGCCATCCTCTGGTCATCTGGATCCAATTCCTCTTCCTCTTCTTCCTCATTCTCCTCTTCCTCTTCTCTGGAGTCATTCTCATCACCCATGACAGTACCTCTTTTTTGACTTGTTTCCACAACAACAAGTCTCTCCTTCAACTCTCTCATCTCTCTAGCATACTTATCCTTCAACTCATTCACTTCTCTAGCAATGGTTTTCCCTTTTGGAGACATTTTATTCCTTCTTCAACTCAACCTTTTTCGCTTCTTTAGATCAAACCTATGCTCTAATACCAATTTGATGCAAAGAATGGCATCAAAACCAAAACTCACTCAATTTATCATTTGTCAAAGTTTTAAAACATCAAACAAGTTGATTCTCTACATAAATTGCCTTTAAACCTAGTAGGACAACAAAATAGGTTTTCCCACCATAATTTTTAAACCCCACCTCATAACCAGAAACAAATTACAGATTTAGACACCCATTAAGGCATTTGAAAACATATTCAATTTGTAGGGGGGTTACTTTGGAACACAGTCTCCAATTTTCTACTGCTACACTTGACAAGAAGCCTAATTAGGCTTGTGCAAATAGGCACCTATTGGTTTTACAAACTCTCAAACTTCACTCTTTAAACCAACACCTTAGACATGTCAAATAGGGTTTGCTTCAATAATTCCAACCCTTCCAAAACATTTCCCAAGAGCTTTATATCAAACCCTACCATCTATGCATCATTTTTGCCTAAAAACATGAGTTTAATCAACTAGGGCATCAACCTAATTGCTCAAATCCTCAAGGCCTGCTCCTACTGTTAGAAACCAAGATTTGAAATGCAAACTAGAAAAGCCTTCCACATAAGAGAAAATCAGAAAAAGCAAGAGCTTTGCAAAAGATGTGCAAAATAATATTATTCAGGAATTCATAATTACAAGAGATGATTTGCTTTATAGAAGAAAAGTATGAATAACCCTAATCTTATCTTGAGAAACATGATAGCTCAACAAAATAAGGATGAGAATAATTAACCTAGGAATTAAATATTACCTAAGTAAAGTTATGCAAGTGTAATTAAATATTAATTACACTAACACCCCCCATAAGTGCAACTTAGGGAGACTAAAAAGCATGCACCTAAAACTAAGATGAATGCAAGAAAGCGTGAATGGGTCTTGACAACAAGGCCTGATCAGGTACCCAAGTACAAATGAAATAATGAGGTAGAGAAGGAAAACCCAGTGGGACAAAACCCCCCTACAATGAAATGACTGCTGCAAAGAAGCACTGGGAGAACACTATGGAGTAACACTGGAACCGCAATCTGACAAGCAAGGAAAGATACTTTTGTCTACAAGAAACCAAAAATGGAATCATAATAATGTGACATCAGACCCAATTGACAGAACACTGGAAAACTCACAAACTGGAACAACCGTGTATCTCGATGCCGATGCCAAACTGTGACCAAAAATCTTCCATGGGAACAAGTACCATAAAGACTCTGGAACATTAACCATAAAAACATGGCCCTCAAATTGAGATGGATCCAACGTGGATCATTAACCATAGGCTCTCAATCTAAAGTGTGAACTGATGTGAATCTGATATGTGTCAAGCTAAGAAAAGATGTGCCCAAAAGAAACTAAGAAACCAGATAACCCATGCGAGTTGCCATGAAAAAAGATGGAGATCAAAGTGAAAACTACACTCTAATCAGATTATTATGCAAGAAATCCCCCTGATGGAACTTTATCTCAGTTCATTTATTACAATAACCCAATGATTGTAAAAGGAGAGAATGCAAACATGCATAAAAAATAAATAAAAATAGACCTTAGATCTGTGTAGAGGACAAAACCAACTTTCCAACGCCGCAAGAATGATGAAAAAAGGATCACCAAGTCAAAAGATATGCCCTTTGAAGCGAAATCCGAACATCTGACTTCAACAAGAAAAAAATCCCATCAAACAACAAAATTTTAGAGAATAAACTGCACCATTAGAAAATTGGGCTTGCCAGCTTTCTGGCGATATCTCGTTTCAAAAAATTCGCCTCCGGGATCAAAAGTTATGATGAAATGAAAAAAATAGCTGTAGAAGGGAACTTCAGGGTACGTGCAGGCTAAATGGGCACAAAATTTGAGCTCCTTTCGGCCTGGCCCTTGGTCCTCCATGTGACTGCGGGCTCTGTTGTTGCAAAAATAAAACCCGTCACCAGGCGGGTGGTAGGTAGGCTGAGCAGACTGTCGCCACCGGCAAGTGAGCCCCCCCGGGTGGGCGATAGGACCAGGGGACAGATGGTAGAGGGCACAGAGATTAAAAACCAATGACTGATAGGAAATTTTCTGGAGACAGTAAGCAACCAGCCGGAGGGTACAAAGCTGTCGGTGGGGGCCGACAATGCTGCAGAGTCTGGTACGATGGTACTAGACATAAATTGCAAACTTTGAAAATAAAACCCCCAATAATATAAAATGCCATATATGCCCCACATAAAAATATTTAAAGCCAAATTCAAAACAATATTTGTAGAAGATATATATATATATATATATATTTTTTTAATTCTACATAATCGTACCCTGTACCTGGCGGGTCGTACGACCTGCTGGGTAATTTTTTTTTGCCTCACGAACAGTTGACACCGAATATAGGCGAGTTATATGTCATTTTTCATCTCTCGGATGCTCTGGATCTGATGGCGAGGTCCGATCTGCCTCAAAATGTACCAGAAGTGTCGCAACTCCCAAATCTGACAAATCTTCAAACCCTCATAACTTTGGCATAAAATGTCGGATTTAGGCGAAACAAAAGTCAATCTTGACTTTTTTGATAGCCCTGGACTCGAAAATGAGCTCAGATTTCCTCCAACGTGTGCCAAAAGTGACCATGCAAGAGCACCCAAATAGAGAGACAAACTCAAGGTATGAAACCCTCAAGGAATCCTGAATGAACTCTGTAATGATTTTCTCAAAAATATGAGAAGGGGCTGCAAATCAAGGCTTTGATACCATGTTAGAAACAAAGATCTGAAATGCAAACCAGAAAATCCTTCCACATAAGAGAAAATCAGAAAAAGCAAGAGCTTTGCAAAAGATGTGAAAAATAATATTATTCAGGAATTCATAATTACAAGAGATGATTTGATTTATAAAAGAAAAGTATGCATAACCCTAATCTTATCTTGAGCAACAAGATAGCGCAACAAGATAAGGACGAGAATAATTAACCTAGGAATTAAATATTACCTAAGTAAAGTTATGCGAGTGTAATTAAATATTAATTACACTAACACCTGCAAACTTCAAAAACACAAAAAAAAACCTAATTACTTCCATTCCACTAGTTCTCAAGCCATTTCATTGGTGGAATGACTCAAAACTTCATTTTTTCTCAATCAAACCCTCAAAACTGGGGTTTTATGATAGTTTTTAGCAAAAACGCTATAAAATCCTTCAAACTTAATGAAAATGAATCAAACCAATTTCAAAATGAGAGAATATTCATAGGTTCATCAATTCCAATGCATGAGATAGCACCTACTGGCCGTACAAGGCCATACAAGAGTCTGTAGCAACAATTTTCAATGTAGAAATGCAGGAAAACATAGTTCTTTCAATTATTCAATATCAAAACTCAACAACAACCTTTGATTTGGCATCCCAAATCCTATTCAACCTCCACACAATGGTTACAAACCAACTTTTGAATTCCAACTGACTTCTTACATCATTTTTACCTTTTTGACCCTTCATTTTCATTTTTTGCAATTTTTACAACATGACATTTTTTGCAAAATTAACAACATTTGGCAACTTAACTACCTGTCACTCCTAACGACCAAAACTTACTTCCAAAACATGAGTCATGGTCTTAAATGACCTTATTACATCAAAGAAACACAAAACCAAAAAAAACCTAACACTTAACCTCCTTTAACATCATGAAAACTATGGTGCCCTGCACCACATTCAAACTAGACAAAGACAAGTGTTTTTAGACTATTTTCTGTGTTTGCCAAAATCAAACTTCATAAAATCATCTCAAAATTGGTCAAAAGTTAGTCAAACCCAAGCAACATACACTGTGAACCATAATTGGCTATCCTTAACCATAACTATGACATTGAAAACCACAATCACAATTTCTAGAACAACGCAAGTGACTGTCCTGAACCGCAACTAAGACTTTAAATGATGCAATTTCTTGTCACCATAAATTTTAGGAGAAACTAAAACAAAGCCATTTTATGATCAATCTTGAGCACTACCTGATTCTTTGATCAAATATTTGCAAATTTTCTAGAATTTTCATCCATTATTCATTTGCCCATCCATCATTGCATACCTTGCATTGACCATAGGAAAAACATTAGGGCACCCTTTAGTTGCATATACCTTGTTGTAGACCTTAATATTGGAAAAATTATCAGACTTGAGACTATTCCATAGTGACCAAATCAAATTTGTCTTTACTTTAACCTCTTTCCATCACTTTAGTCCTTTTGTCATCTAGGTTGGCCCTCAGCTCACAAGACTAGTTTGAGACCACCTTTGTCAAACCTTGTCATTTAGTCATCATCATCATTGAAGTCTTGATAAACCAGATTTTTAACTTTTTCTATCTTAGTATGGTCAAGCAACCTTTACTTTGGCTTCGCCACAAGGTGCTTAGTAGTTATACCTTTAGTCATCACTTTAGATCATATTGCCATTTTCACCTACCATCCTTTCACACTTGCATTCTGTTTGGCATACCTTAGAAATTTCTCAAGACTTTGATCTCATTGTGGCACTCTTGACATTTGACTAGTGTCACTTTGGTTTCTTGTCTTGACATCATCCTTAGACATCATTTATACCTTAAAAATCCAAAAATATAGTCATCTTGCATAGACATTACCATAGTTCGGACCTCAGTGCGACATCATCTTATTGAAATCTTGAGATTTTTCCACTTTTAATCCATATCTTAATATAATCATTAGGCATACCTTTGCATAGTCATCTTAGACATCATACCCAATCACCACTCTCACATCCATTCCCCTTTTGTAAGTCTTTTATGGTCGATACTAGGTTGCAAAGGAAAAGAAAAGAAATGGTCTTTCCACAAGATGATGAATTTGTCAACCCCTTTGGAAATATTTCTCAAGGGGAACCTATACCACAAAGACAAATTCCTAATCCATTTGAAAGGTTTATCCTTAGAGACCCACAAGGCAATGTCACCATATAAGAAATAGATGCAGCCTCACAAGATCCTGAAGTGGCCTCCTTTGCAGATGAAATCGTGGCCCTAGATCCTCAAGGATTTTTAGCCAAACTTTTATTAAAATGAGCCACTTTACCGCATGGTTTTGATGTTAACACATTGCAAGCTATACATACACCAAATAACTAAACACAAGGTAACACCATACCTACCTCTAGTGGCTCTATTCGACAAGTTAATACATATATGCCATTAGGAGGAACTACACAAGACACTACAACTATTCATACTTCCCTATCTGACACACAAGGCATGACACAAGTCTTAACACAAGGCATTACCCAAGGCATGACACAAAGCATGACATCAAATAAAACACAACCCATGTCACGACCCTTTGGTACCACCTTTACTACATCTAATACTATAGGGCATCATCCTCAAACCCATTTGGCACAAACAATACCATCAAAAGGCCTATAATTTTCATCAACAAGACTCCTAAAACAAATGACATACCAAACATAGGGGCTTCTCAACACATCATTACATCACAATCAGGACATATTCCTCATGGACATACACAATACAATACGCAAGGCTTCATTTCACAAAACACACAACTGGGAAATCGAGGATCCTTCATGTAACATGGTAACCAAGGACCTTTTCCACAATATGGCAACCAAAATCCACATGGTCAAACTTTTACAAACTCATGGCATATATCATCCAATTCACTTCATAACACTCATATCCCAATACCAAACCAAAATCCATCATACACATACATGTCCCAAACACAAAACCAAAATCCATCCCATACACATATACCAAACCAAAACCCATCCCATAATATTGGATCGCAAAATGCCAATATAGACCCTCACAATATGCAAAACATGTCATTGACTCAAGTGGATGTCTTACAAACTCAAATGCTTTCCTTGCAACAACAGATGGAAAATATGAAAATTTCTAACAAGAATACCTACTCGACTAAGGACTTATGCCCTTATCCATTTGACAAGTCTATACATGCCACCCTTTCCACATGGCTATTTCGTACCAAAATTTCCTAAGTACAAAGGGAGGGGAAATCCACTTGAACACATAAGAGAATTTTCCACAACTTGTATAGATGTTACATATGATCTCACACACCTAATGAGACTATTTCCATGAAGTCTTACGGGCATAACACTTGAGTGGTTTGCACATTTACCGACTGACATAAAAACATGGGGTGAACTAGTAGACAAGTTTGTTGAACAATTTTCCTTTAACATAGACAACGAAATAATGATTTCCACTTTATGTCATACCACACAAGATGAAGGAAAAAACTTTGTCACCTTCTTCCAGTGATGGAGAAGTTTGGCTAGTTGATGCCTAGTCGAGATACTAGAAAAAAAAAAGGTTGTCATGTTCATAGAGAACCTTAACTCCCACTTGAGACATGAGTTAAGGATGCAATGTTGCACTTCATTTTTTGACCTAGTAGAAAAAGGAATTATCCTTGAAAAGGCCCTAATTGAAAAAGGAGAGATCAAGATGCCCAACAAAAATACCAACACTCAAAACACCTCAAACAACAAGAGAAAATATTGGGCCTGAAACAAGAATGTGACTAATGAAGGAGTTGTCGATGCTAAGACTGTATATATAGGTCCATTATTACACTTAGGGGGCCTAAGACATCCAAAAATGCACCAAAAACTCCTGAACAAATTGCCAATGCAGTCTAAAACACACAACCAAGAACCCAAAGGAAGTTCCCAAGATGACAATACACTCCTTTAGGGGAGCCGATTGAATCGGTTTTTAAAAAACTCTTACAACATAATTCCATACAACTTCTTGAACCAAAAAAATATGATCCTGGATAGTTTAGACCATCTTGGTGGGATGAAATTTGTGATTACCATCAAACCAAGGGACATAGCTTATCACAATACTGACAACTGAAAAACATCATACAAGACCTTGTGGAAAACGACACTATTGAAGTTAATGGACAGCAACAACAATCTTCAAATAGAAACCATAAATTTTTTACCAATCGTTTACATGACCATGGAAAAGGAAAAGCTTCCAGTTTGGGAAATAAGACCAATAACAATTCAGCCAATTACACTAATGCCAAATATCATAAATCACATTCGAGCTACCAATGAACATGTCAATACCATTACCATTAAGAAACCTCCCGAATGTGATTTCAACACTCGCAAAACTAAGGTAACCATTCAAGGTCCTCCTCCATAGCAACAACAACCACCAAAGTCCCAATACAACTTGCTTGACCAATTGGGAAAAACTCCCACAAAGATCTCTATCTTAGATTTATTGTGTATGTCACCTGATCACCGAGCCATCCTTGACAAAGCCTTGCAAGACACAATTGTCCCCACTGACCTTGATGTTAATCATTTCCAGGAGATGGTAGGATACTTGACCAATTCTCATCATGCCACTTTTTTTGAACAAGACTATTCAGCCAAAAAGACAAACCATAACGATCCTTTACACCTTGAATTCCTTGTCCATAAACTTAAAATCAAATGAGTCTTGGTAGATGGTGGAGCAGGGTTAAATATTTCTACCTTAAAATTGGTTAAGCTATTCGGCTTTTCGGAAGCATGTGTAGACACCACTAAGAGCATTGTCATCAAGGAATATGATGACAAAGAATGATCATCTAAAGGAGTCATAACACTACCTATTAGAGTTGTCCCCACAGTCATGGACACCACTTTTCAAGTCTTGGACCTTGACCTTCCATACAACCTTCTTCTAGGCTGACCATGGATTCATGCCATGAAAGTCATACCCTCCACATACCACCAATGCCTTAAATTCCCATACAATTGCACCAAGATCACGATAGTTGGTGATCCCGATCCATTCCAATATTGCACCAACCTACATGGAGTACCCCAACAACAAGTACCTGCCAATCAAGAGGCTTCATCATCCACCTCATCTCGTTACATTGACCCTTCCACCCTCTCTAAAGCATCCACATCGAAATCTCCACCCGTTGATCCTAAGGTTGAGGTCCAAGACAAGGTTTGTGGGGAGTATCACATGAAAACATCATATTGTATCAGCAAGCTAACTCCTAAGTTATATAGAAAATTGACAATAGGTAAAAGGAAACCCAAGGTCACTATTCAGTTGCCTCCCTCAACCACTTTCACAAAATGGGGAGAATTGAGTTTAGAAGCTATCAATTAACAAGATGTGACTTCCTGGATTTATAAAGAAGGCAATGAAAGGAGCTCTTCCACTTGCCCAAATACCCATAGAACAGTATGGAAAAGGTTTCAAGATCATGTAAGAAAAAGGCTATGATGGACACAGTGGACTCAGACTACATAAAAATGGAATGATCAAACCTTTTTCTGTGTTTAAGCGACCTAAAGGCCTAGGGCTTGGGTTTAAATCGATTAAGATTGACACTTCTAGTACAATGGCACCTTTACAAGAGGCAGTAAATGCTTCTAAGGTTATTGAGATGTCTACCTTACCTGACACCTCTCAACCACCTGAAACATGTGATGGTGACTACATAGAGACTGATTCCAAGTATTATGAACGAGACTCTCTTACCTCTAGCGAGTACAATATAGCTGAAATGCTTGCTAAGCTTGACTTGTTCGATACCATGATCCGCAGTCCTGACGATACCTCCATATTTACCTTGTTCGCCTTAAAATTTGACATTTTCGATGATGGCATGCCCTTAGTTTATCCACAAATCATCGAATGGGATCAATAAGAACCTCCTATCTTGGACATATTTGAGAATGACGAAACAATTGCTGAGTTCACGAGACTACATGAAGGAATCCGTAGTGGTGACCATAAAGATGGGTTTACCATTGACTTGGATCATATGGCATACTTTGGGGAGTCCATCTACCCTCTAGTCACAAAATTAAAAATAACAAAAAAAAGAAAAAAGAAAAAAATGACAAGTCTCTACGTGAAAACCGAAAGGCACCTTTAGACCATGAAAAAGTAAAAAAGAAAGGACTTATCTAAGGGCGAAAACCTCTTTGAGGCACCCAAGGATGGAGGGTTGAAATTTCTCCCCATTTCCTAGGAGAATTCACCAATGATAATTAAAAAATCTATGGAAATCAACATTGGCACATACGACAATCCTAGAATAATTCACTTTGCCGCATATTTGACAAAATTAGAACCAAAATTTTGAGTCTTCTTTGAAGAGAGACAGGTTAACTTCACTTGGTCATATGCTGACATGCCTGGCTTGGATCCTAACGTGATATTACACCATTTTCCATTATATCCGGATGCTAAACCTATCAAGAAAAAACTAAGAAAGATGCATCCGTAAATCGCTTTATTGGTCAAGGTTGAGCTAAAGAAACTACTATATGTTGGCTTCATGAGGTCAATTGACTATGCCGAATGGATTTCCAATCTTGTACCAGTGACAAAACCAATAGGTGGCATCTGCATTTGTACAAAATTTCGAGACTTAAACAATGCATGTCCTAAAGATGATTTTCCCTTACTGAATATTGACATAATCGTAGACTTGATAGTTGGATATGAAATATTATCTCTCATGGACGGCTTCTCAAGGTATAAACAAAATAAAATAGCACCAAAAGATCAACCTAAGAAAACCTTCACTTGTCTATGGGGAACTTATTGCTAGAATGTCATGCCCTTTGGACTCAAGAATGTCAGAGCAACTTATCAATGGGCTATGACAACAATCTTTCATGACATGATGCATACCTTAATGGAAGATTATGTAGATGATTTGTTGGCTAAGTCATTGAACCAAGGTGACCACTTGAGAGTTCTAGATAACATCTTCAAGAGATTAGAAGAATAAAAAGTTGAATTAAATCCCAAAAAGTGTGTGTTTGGAGTTACATCAGGAAAACTTTTAGGTTATATAGTCTCTAGATGAGGCATTGAAGTTGACCCAACAAAATTCAAAGCTATAATGGATATGCCTCCACCAACCAACATTAGTCAACTATGAACACTTCAAGGATGACTCCAATCCATCAGATGATTTATAACATAGTTGGCTAACAAGATTCATCCCTTCCAACACTTACTCAAAAAAGGGGTACCATTTATATGGACAAAAAAGTGAGGAAGCTTTTCAATAGATCAAGGAATATTTAGTAGATGATTTTCCATTACTGAATATTGACATAATCGTAGACTTGACAACTGGATATGAAATGTTATCTCTCATGGATGACTTCTTAGGGTATAACCAAATTAAAATAGCACTAGAAGATCAACATATGATAGCCTTCACTTATCCATGGGGAACTTATTGCTAGAATGTCATGCCCTTTGGACTCAAGAATGTTGGAGAAACTTATCAACAAGCTATGACAACAATCTTGCATGACATGATGCATACCTTAATGGAAGATTATATAGGCGATCTGTTGGATAATTCGTTGAACTAAGGTGACCACTTGAGAGTTCTAGATAAGATCTTCAAGAGATTGGAATAATAAAAAGTCATATTAAATCCTAAAAAGTGTGTGTTTGGAGTTACATCAGGAAAACTTCTAGGTTACATAGTCTCTAGATGAGGCATTGAAGTTGACCCAGCAAAATTCAAAGCTATAATGGACATGCCTCCACCAACCAACATCAATCAACTACGAAAACTTCAAGGATGAATCCAATCCATCAGATGATTTATAGCACAGTTGGCTAACAAGATTCATCCCTTCCAACACTTACTAAAAAAAGGGGTACCGTTTATATGGACATAAAAGTGTCAAGAATATTTTCAACAGATCAAGGAATATTTACTGACACTTTTAGTATTAATGCCACCCTTTGATGGGAGACCTCTCATCCTATATATTTTAGTAACTGCATCCATATTGGGGGAATTACTTGCACAAAACGATGATGAAGGTAGGGAGCAAGCCATATACTACATTGGTCGCACTTTGGTTGGTTATGAATTAAACTACAGTCCAATAGGACGTGCTTGTCTTGAGGTAGTCTTTACTACTCAACGACTAAGGCACTACATGCTGAACCATAAAACATTTTTTTTTTGCAAAGATAGATCCCTTGAAATATCTTCTCAGTAAAGCAGCATTGACAGGACAGTTGGCTAAGTGGGTCATGATACTTGATGAATATGATATCTAGTATGTCGAAAGAAAAGCCACAAAAGGATAGGTTATTTTTGAACAACTTGCAGACGCACCAACTAAGGAAAACCATCCATTAGTCTCAGATTTTCAAAATGAATCCATCTTCACTTTAGACACAAAAATGACATGGAAACTGTACTTTGATGGGTCACACACAAATCATGATTCTGGATCAGGCATACTATTTGTCACCTCTCAAGGTGACACAATTCTTAACTCATTTAGAATTGCCTTTCCATGTACAAACAACATAGCAAAATATGAAGCCCTCCTAGCAGGACTTCATATGGCAATCAAATGGAAGATCAAATACATACAAGTATATGGTGATTCTCAATTGGTAATTTGACAAGTTAACAATGATTATGATACCAAGGATGAAAAGCTTACACCCTAAAAATAGATGGTAGATAGCTTTATACAGTATTTTGACATCATTCTCTTTCATCAAGTGCCCCACATTTAGAATAAAGCAATCAATGCCATGACCACCATTGGATCTCTCTTGGACATACCAAATAATGTGCCTCAATTTGAGTTTTTGGTGGAATAGCTCTTGGTTCCTTCCTTCGACATCCCTAAGTCTGAGATGGTGTGTGAACTTGTTGGTCTCAATTCCCCATCATACCAAGAAATATATGACTACCTTCATGACCCAATCCTTCCCCTTGACCTTTTGGCTAACCAACGTAAGAAATTTATTCGTAAAGCCTCCAAATATGCCATCATCAGTGACACCCTTCACAGACGTTCCCTGGACAACACCCTTTTGTGATGTCTCAACGTTGAATAAGCACAAACAACCTTGCATGAGGTACACAAGGGTATATGTGGATCCCATTCTAGCAGTTCAACCTTGGCTAGGAAAATCATGAGATTGGGTTATTATTGGCCTACAATGGAAAAAGATTCATACTTCTTTGTCAAAAGATGTCAACAGTGTCAAATTCATAGAGATTTGATACACGTGCCAACACAAGAACTCCATACAATAACATCACCATGGCCCTTTGCCCAATGGGGACTCGACCTCAGGTGAGATTCATCCTACCTCCTCCAATGGCCATAAATTCATCATCATTGCGATTGAGTACTTCACTAAATGGATCGAAGCTATTCCCATGACATACATTACTGAAAAAAAAATCTCTAAGTTTATCCTTAACTATATTATTTTCCAATATGGTGTTCGGGTAAAAGCACAAACCTGTGTCACACTTTATAAAGGAATCAACCAACAAAAAAAAAAATTGAACTTCGACAACATAAAAGTGGTCTTTATGTTTTGAATTTCAAAATGATGTAAACTAATGAAATGTAGAAATTTTGATGAAGTTTATTCTTGTAATTTTTCAGATTTTAAAAAATGTTTTCATTATTTTTTTTTATCAATTTAAGAACAAATTTTGGAATGCTAAAAAATTCAAAAAAAAGTGACGTTCACGAGACGTCAAGAAACAAATTGAAAAATACTTCATTTTTCCTTGATTTTTTTTTCTCCAAATAGGTTACTTCAATATCTAGTGCATGGAAAAAAATAAATAAAATTTTGATGTATATTTTTCTCGTAATAATGTTTTAAAGTCAAACTTGTCAGAATTTGATAGTTTTCATGGGATGTCAACTATTGTCTATTTTTTTAATCATTTTCAAAAAACAAATTATACCCTTTTGAAGGGGACTCTCTCCTCTAGTGCACCATATATTTTTAAATTTTTTTTTATATGTTTTACTATTTTTAAAAATTTCTAATCACCCTCTTTTTAACTTTAACAACCTACTTGCATTATTTTAAAAATAAAATATATTAAAACTAATCAAAATATTAAAAAAATTACATATTCAGATTCACCACTCCAAGATCTACAAAAGGGTATTTTTTTATAAAAAAAAAATCATTCTAACTGAAGAAATACTTAGTTGAAGATGAAAGTTTTAGAAAATTCTGAAAAAGCTGAGTTGGCTACCAACTAGTATGCCACATAGAAAGTTTCGGTAGAAAGGGTTTCTATAGAAAGGGCTTTTGCTGAAACCCTTTCTATAGAAACCTCACACATAAAATAAGCCAATTTCAAAGCAACAAAGGGAAAAATTTATTTTTTTTGGATTCAACCGAAACCTATTCGGTCAAAACCCTATGTGCCACTTATAGGCCACGTGGTTTTGGTCGAAACCTGTTTGACCAAAAATTTTCCAGCCGAAAATGTTTCGCTCATAACTATTTATTTGGCTAAAAGTGTGACACAACTTTGTGTTTTTACTTGTTCCTCCATCCATCATTATCGATAATGGTCGCCCATTCAAAAACCAAGAAGTCTGCCAACTTTGTGAGAAATTCCACATCCAATACCATTTATCCACTCCATATTACCCACAAGGTAACAACCAAGCTGAGGCGTTTAAAAAAAAAATTCTTAGAATCCTTAAAAATATTGTCAATGACGTTGGTCATGACTTGCACCTCCAATTTAACCCCGACCTATGGGCCTACCACACAAGCATTCACACTCCCATCGGTGCCACTCCATATTCCCTAGTCTTTAGTTTCATAACTATTTTTCCTATCGAGGTCGAACTTCCTTCCCTAAGGGTATCTATGCAAGGGCATATTGACGATGAAGAATATCGAGTCTCAAGGCCACACGAGTTGGAACTTTTAGATGAACGAAGACAAAAAGCATTGGACCATCTTCAAGCATATCAGAATCGTCTCTGTCACAGTTACAATAAGTATTGAATCGACATTTTGACATTGGTGACCTAATCTTAATGGAAAATACAAAGAATCAAGCAGAGCGAGAGAATCCAGGAAATTTTGAGCTAAATTGGTTGAGTATATTGTCATAGTAGTCTTTGGATCAGGAGCACATAAACTTTCTACTCTTGAAGGAGAACCCTTGTCAAAACCAATTAGTAGTCTACATCTGTGGAGGTTCTACACATAGCTTTCGAAAGTCCCATTTTAACTAGAAAAAATACAAAAAAATAGAAAAAAAAATCCTTACTTTGATGAAAACCTAGAAAACAGGTGTCTTGGTAACATCAAAAAATAAAAAATAAAAAATAAAAAATAAATAAAAAAATAAAATAAAAATAATAATAATAATAAAGAGAAATAATTCTTCCAATAGTGAAAACCACTTCGGTGGCGCTTTGGATAAGTACTATGGTGAAAATATGGCAAACAGGGGCCATGTGTAGTTTACTTCGCTCCGTCGTCTACCATCATTCACCTTTCCCATTTCATCCATAATAATGACTGGTTTTCCTCTCCATAGCCTGGAACGATTGACATCATGCACCCTTTTTCTTTTTCATATTCCATCCCATTCTACTCCTAATAAATTGGTCTCATACTCGACTAGGCAAAAATACTTGACCTATGTCTTCATTGGATCCTACACTTGCTATCAAAGGTCACTTTCACTCAAAAAGACAAAAAGATCGTAAAACTATCAAAAGACAAAATAAATAGATAAATAAAACCTCAAAAATACAAAAAATCATGTATTCCAAAAATCCAAAAAAATCAAAACATGTCAAAAACACAAAAACATTCAAATAACTTGCAAAAATACCAAAAACAGAGTCAAATTCAATCTTGTCCATCCAAGTCCAAGTCGAACTACATTACCTCTATGACTAAACATGGGAAAGACCATCTATCGATGTGCCCTCGAGGCATTAGGTCAGTCTTCTTAGGTTTATCGAATAAAATCATGACTAAATCCTTTGTAATTAAAACAAAGTCATGTCATGTCAAACTATGAGGTCTTTGTGCATTGTTACGTAGGCAAGGCCATTTGTCAATGAGCTCCCAAGGCCACCTAGGTCTATCCTTTAGCCTAGTTTGTTGTGTTAGTTATAATAAATCAGACAAGTCAACTTGGACACAAACAATCATCAAAAACATTAGACAAGTCATGAATCAACAAGACAAACAAGCCAACAAAGTCACCTAGTCAACTCAGTCAATTGCCAAAACAATGACCAACACTAAACCAATGTACAACATCAAACCAGTCAACTTATATTTTATACAGGATGTGTCCTTCATGAAACCAAATAGCGTCATTAATCAAATCTTTGCCATTCACCTTATACAGGTAGTCACATGATCAAAACCAAACTTGACGTCTTATATGACATGTTTCCTCTCCTAAAACTAGGCTTCATCAAACAATCAACCTGTCAATTACCTAGTCAACTAAACATCAAAAAATCATATTTTGGAAAACACTCTAAATGACTATTGATCTTGTGGTCTATTTTGTCTTATCTTTTTCTTGATTTGTCTTTGAGTAGGGTTACTAGCTTCCTCGAGGATGTCCCATGAAGGATTTAGAGAAGTGATGATGTCTCTTGACTCTTTTCTTTGACTGCTATTTGTGGAATGTTTTGGAAAAAAGATTGGGGCAACTTGGCCCTTAGTACGAGTTAGGACATTCTTTGTCTGTGATTGTCTGTTTTACAAGTGGATGACCTTGCACACCTTAGTCTATGTCATATCATGGTTTTTGTTGTCCATTTGGGTCATTTTACCGCATGATGATGATTAATGCAACACCTATTATGTATTTGGAAAAATATTGAAGTTGTCTCTTCATACTAACATCCATCTCTTTCACGCTAACATTTCTTCTATCCTTCATCCTCTAGTCTTCTCATTCATTTCAAGAGCACACTTGTGTTCTTTGAACGCGCCTGTTCTCTTGAGGAGGCATAGATCTACCCTATCCACATCGGGGCATGTTTTGACGAAATTTATTTGACACAACATGATAAAATGCATTGTATCAAAGAGTGGAAAAATGTAGACACTAAAAATTGTCCTAGGCCCGCGACTTTTAAATTCTCCATCATTTCCTCTTTTGTCTTTGATAATTAAATAATTTTAATTAATTATTTTCTAAAGTCATAAGTCTTCTATTAGTCAAATAATTTTAATTATTTAATTAATTCATTTCTATCTTTATTCTTCCTTGATTAATTAAATAAATTTTATTTATTTAATTACATCACTAATTAAATCCCTTTCTTTCTAAAATTGAATAAATTCTTATTTATTTAATTTTTATAACACTTTCCACTATAATTAAATAATTTTAATTATTTAATTATTCGTTAGCCTCTTCTGTCATAAATTAAATAAATATTATTTATTTAATTTGGTCCACTCTTTTGAATTTTGAATTAAATCACTATTTAATTCAAAAGGTCCTCTTTGTCACATTCCTCTATAATTAAATAATTTTAATTTTTTAATCTTCTATCACCTCTTTATCCATGTTGATCCTTATCTATCCAAGTCTCAATTAACCTCCACCCTTGATTAATTTTTTTATAATTTAATCTTGACTGTCAATCCTTAGCATTTTCCCTAATTTAGCCCTAACCCTATTTCATACCTCATCTTTCATTCTTGGCCATTGATTATTTACATTCAATCTTAGCCCTTCATTCAAATTTTTCTTTCCTATAAAAGACCTTGTCATTGTCATTTGTCATCTAAACTTTTGCTATCTAGTCTATTGCATGTACAAGCTATCTTGAGTCATCTTGCTATCAAGTCAATATCAAGTCAAGTGCATCCATAGTCAATTAGAATCTTCAATATTTTTATTTTTCATTGTCATTAGGCCTATTTTCATACTCAAAAATCCGAGGGCAATTATTATATCCAAGCAAAATGGAGAAGTGCAATGAAGGTGAATCAATGGTGGCATGAAGATTTGGTAATATTGTTTCATATTTTTATGTCTTTATACTTATTTGTGCTTCATTGTTTATTAAGGTTTGATTTACATGCTTTATTGCCTAACCTTGATAATTTTAACCCTAATTATAGTGAGTTAATCCTCACCATGGTTTTTCCCATCTTGAGTTTTCCACGTAAATCTGGTGTTTCCTTATGTATGGTGTTGATTTGGTTTTATTTTTGTTATTTTCTTTCATGATAAATAATTTTAATAGATTAAGGGTTAATTGGATTAACGTGGATCTAAATGTTTGAGAGGGTTTTGAAGTTTTATGGTACAATTGATTCACCCCTCTCTTAGTTGTCTTGTGCATTCAACACTTATTTCTTGCTATCTTGTTCTATCTTTACATCTTTGGAGGCATTCTTCTTAGAATATTTAGTGTAAGCTTTCTCCTCCTTTGTATAAGACTTTCATTCTCCTTTAAAGTTATCATATAAGTTTGCAAATGCACTAGTTAGAATAATTTTCCCTTTTTCAAAACCAAGACTAGATTTTTCTTTTGATGGTTTTTGAGAATTAATCAATTCATCAAGAATTTTAGAACCTCCTTTTAGTTTCAAGCCCTTGTCAATTTGTTCTTTTTCTTTTCCTAGCTCTTTTCTTAGAGTGACAATAGCTTCCTCAAGCTTTGAACATTTAGTAGTTTTATCATTGAGCTTGGTATTCAAGAATTCCTCAATCCTCTTACCTTTTTCAACCTTAAATTTCAAATTTGAGATCACATCTTTTGCCTCCTTTGAGTTTAGTCTCAAATTCTTTACCTCCTTCCATTTGAGCTTTCAATTTTCCAAGTTCTTTTGATTCTCCAACTTGTGCCTTCAGTTTGACACTTTTTTCTTTTTCTTTTTCAAGCATGCACTCATATTTCATATTTAGTGTTCTTGCTTCATCTAGATATTCAAGAGAAGACTGGAGTTCTCATTCACAATATTTTAGATAGATGTCCCAACCTTCAAGTTCCATTGACTCTAGATCCGGTTTTAGAATAAACATATCATTGATTATTGCTACAAATCCCATGTGTTCAAGTGCAAGATCTACCTTAGTTGTTAGGCTTCTCAAAGGCACTTGGCTCTGATACCAATTTTTGAACACACTGAAAGGCCAAGAGGGGGGTGAATCAACATATACTAAAACTTAAAAAATTCCATTTGCATATTTAAACATCAAATCAAATTAAATAAACAGAAGAGGAGAAATGAAAAATATGCACCAGACAAGGACACCAGAATTTTTATGTCAGAAACCTAATGAGGGAAAAACCATGGTGAGATTCAACTCACAATGTATGAAGCTCATTGCTTACAAATATTATAATGTGTTAAGGCTCACTACCTTTGGACTTGCAGGCTAAGGCACACAACCTTAGGGAAAGATAGAAGGACCTTTGAAGAGGCTCACTGCTTGATAGTAGCATACATGAAAAATCACAATGATAACATGAACATGAACTTCTATAAAAGGAGCATCTAACATATGTTGATGTTGCAATCCCTTTTTCACACAATTATTTCATCATAATAACTTCACACACTTCATATTCAATATACTGCCCAATCTCACATAATATTTTCATAACTATTTTTTTTCTTCTAGAAATACCCTCTGCAACAACTCAAAAGGCCGGCTCCAAGATGACCTATAAAATGAAAGAGTGATACTACATAGGTTGGCTTCACACATATGAATTTATGAAGAGAAAATGATTTGTAGATAAAAAAATGACATAACAGGCCCCAGATACATCACAAAAAATATTTGAAAACAAAATTAATTAATCAAGATCAATCGTAGATGAAGGAAACAAGATTGTCAGCCCAATCAATGTCAACACTACCAAAGATTCCAATAGTTCATATTTACACCACTAGGGAGAAACCAAAAAAATCATGCAGACTAGGATGTGAACAATGTAGTCTATGTACAATATCTCTTCAACCTTTTTTCTAGAGTATTTGATCATTATGAGTTGGCGCAAGAAGAGAAACATATTGAAATGATGAAAACAAAGCATCCCAGATAGATTGTAGCACTTCAAAACTTAGGATATTGCATTGTTGTACACCAAAACATCTGAGAATTGCAGGGATGAAACCATACACTTTTCTAAGCATATTCCCAATTCCACACAACCACATCTATCACTCCGAAGGAACATAGAGAATTCCAATAAGCCTTCATCAACACTTTACTTTGACAAAGCTCAGACCAAAACTATGTCACTTATAATTTTCACTACAGAAGGTGTAATGACTTGGATTCTTGAATATAACACTTTCACATCTCCAAAATATTTTCTTCTGAACTGCAAGATGAAAGCTTTCTTTGCAGAAGGATGTAGACCAAAATATCACAACCCTATCTTAGAGTATACACTAAATTCCTTAGTAAAACTTCAGCAACTTATCTCCATGTGTGGCACACCAATCGGGAATGATTTCAATGAAAAAATATTGTAAACATATCAAACACATGTGTACCTAACTTTGCATCATACTTAGACACCAAGGTGATCACCATACTTTCATATATTGCATTGCTAAATTGTACCAACAAATATCTCTGCACATCAACTATATCTAGAGTATATACAATCTTCAAAAAAATATTTGACATCAATGACAACACATATTGAGTTGACATAAATGACAACACCTATTTCCAACAAGAAGATAGTAATTTTAAGTTATACTACACAATGTGCAACCACTATTGTACATAGTTTATGTTATACCTAACATATAATGTGAAAAATTGTTTTGTTTTGAAATATGTTATTTTGAAAAAAAACATACATACATGCATATATATGTATGTATTTATGTGTGTGTATACATATTTGTATCTATATATATATATAAACACATACACAAATAAATGTTGACCACAATACATATAAATGTTATTTTGTAGACATACTATAATTTTTTTCCCTCAATTATTAATTTTATTTTATTTTAAAAATGATATCAACCACTACCATGAAAATGACTCTGCACCACTACTCAAAATATTACATTAAAAAGTGGTAGGCTCCTAATTTTAGGGTCATACCCAGACCTAGATCTAAACCTTGAGGGTTTATTCATGATGACCTTGCCTATGAATCCCCTTTAGGAAATTAGAGGCTTCATAGTTCACACACCAATGTTGTGAAATAACTTGCACAATAGAAGAATATAATTGGAATATGTTGAAGATACTTGATAATAATATGAAACTTCGAAGGAAATTCCTACAATATTCTTCAATAAAAACTCAATACTCAACATGATGATAATAACCTACCTATGCCTCCTATATAATCATAATTATGCCTATGATATCACCTAGTATGACCTAGATAAGCCCATATAAGCCTTAGGCTGAGCTAAATAACTAAATAACAATATAATAATATAATATAACTTAACTAAGAGCTAAGATAAAACCACAAGTTGACTACTCATAGCACTATACATACTATAGGGGTAGGGGAATAACATTGTCCTCCTCTTTACAAAATCATTGTCCTCAATGCTAACGTTTTATGTTTTTATTTCTTCTTCTTCATCTCCTTTTTACTTTCTCTTCTTCTTCTTATTCCTACTCTTGTTATTATTCTTGTTTTTTTTCTTGTTCTTGCTCTTGATTTCTTTCTTTTTCTCTTGTTCTTTCTCTTTTTCTTGTTCTACTTATTATTATTATTATTATTATTATTTTTGTGGCTATTTTTTGTTTGTGAAGAAGTTCTAGAAAGATAATTTTGAAATAAATCATACAAATGAAGTAAAAATATTTTGAAATTTTTTCTATAACTTACTATGACCTAGGTTTAACTTTCTCAAAAACATCCCCCAAATATTAGGTGTTTTGCAACCTTGAGAGATTTTTTGTTGGAAATCCTAATTTTGCAAAAGATCACTTATTTATACTCCAATTACTATGGAATTATTACTTTAGTATCCTCTCTTACTACTTCAAAATACAATTGAAAATTAAGAATAAATTAATCAAGATTAAGAAGATATGCACTTTCCAAATAAATTGGGTAAAAATCCCAATTCTACAACAAATCACTCAATTCTACTTCAGTTCCTCTAAAATCTAGTTTGTATTTACTTGAATATTCTCTTCAATAACCCTTTAAAAATCAAACAAAAAATATATAAAATATGGGAGATATATGTTTCACAAAATGACCTCCAAAATTGAAAAAAATGCCTTGTCACGATGTCAAGATCATGCTTTGATACCACTTGTTATGAAATAACTTGCACAGTAGAAGAATATAATAGGAATATTCTAAAAATAATTGATAATAATTTTCCACTTCAAGGGGTCAACCTCCTAATCCATTTCGAGGGGGATTCATCCAATATTCTTCAATAAGAACTCAATACCCAAAATGATGATAATAACCTACGTATACCTCCTATATATACTTATTACCAATATATCACTTAGGTTGACCTAGATAACCCTATATAAGACTTATTCTAGCCTAAATAACTAAATAATAATATAATAATGATAATATGAGTTAATTAAGAGTTAAGGTAGGCACAAGCCAACTAGTCATACCACTATACACACTATAGGGATAGGGGGAAAAAATAATGTTAGGGGGGTTCTTTCTCTCCTCTTATATGAGATCTTTGATCTCACCTTTTAACCATGAATATTCACTAAGCATAAGCTATCAACTTAGTTCAATTATAATATAATTATAGTGATTTTTCCATCAAGTGTTGGTTTCATCCCAATTAATACCAATCCTTAGTGTATGGCCACACAAATTCACACAAGGGTCATATCATTTTATAATATCGATATCATATACACAATGATAATCTCAAGAATACATCACATATACATAAGGTGACTAGCTCATGCACATCACAAGTACAATAGTGAGTAGCTCTTACATACATCACAAGTAAAACAATGACTAGCTCATACACACATCACAAATACAATAGTGATTGGCTCATACACACATCACAAGTATAATATTGACCAGCTCATACACATACATCACATATATTTAGTGTGAACAATTTGTACAATACTTCATGTGTTCACATATTTAGAATAATTGGTAAAGTGGGAGTAGATACAACTTATTGCACTCATCATATCATTACTTGTTTCACAATCACATAAGCCTATAAGTAGATCTCACTTGGAAAAGGAATGTTGTTGTATACCATAATATATCATGGTTCCCATCCTTTTCCTAATCCATCACAAGCTATGCCAAAAATAAAGCAACCCATGTTGATTGATATCATCATTGGTAAGGGTATTAGTAATAATATACACAAAATCCAAGGTTGTTCACACAATGAGTGACTAAAAAATACACATTGGATGACTAAAACATCCAAAACGGTTGGCTAATGCATACCTATAGTTCATCCCTTATAAAAAGGATTAAAACCGAAATCATACTCAAGAAAGATGAAAACACTATAATCGCTAAGTCATCATATGAAGCTTTTCCCTAAAAATGAATAATAACTCTTTACCTTATGATTTTATTTATTGTATGGTACAACTCAATACTCACCATATATCATGATTATGTCCTACTAGATAGGGTTTAATGAACAATAGTTGTAACTTGTTAATAACAATCAATTCCATGTTTAATTTTACACGCATCATAATTTTCCTATTAGACACAAGTTGATGACTAATCATGCATAGTTTAATCAATATAATGTCAATGTTTAGCCTAATGTAATTAAATTAAACCCAAGCTATATCTAAGCAAATATGCATTCATGCAATAGTTATTCCTGACATGCAAAAATTAGGATAAGGGGTCAACTAGTTATTTATAATACCTCTACACCTTTCTACAAGGGAGAAAATACTATAATAGGTTTCAAGGTATAATAGTCTTACAAAAATATATCTAATTTCTCATGCTTAGATGGCCAATATTATTATTATTCCCAAATTGATGAGATTATTAGTCACATATACTCCAATATAGGAGCACACGACCATTTTAGAATTTCCCACAAGGGATGAAATGCTACATATATGATAATTATTATATCATCCTATGTTGAGGCTAATAAGATAGATGGTTGTGTGTGTGTGTATACATATAGTTCAACTTACATTAATACCAATTTCATGTTCAATCTTATCAAATAAAGGTCAAGTTTCATTGTTACCTAATTTCATACAAATAGTTACTAACATTTCTAAAATCACATCCATACACAAAATTTATGCATGACAACATATTCAAAATTAAATAAATCTACTTATATCAAATAACAAAATACCAATCAAGATTTCTTCACAATGCAACAATCTGGTACAATTATATTACCCTTCCCTTAGTTCACTTGATAGTCCAAATATTAAGATTCTTATACTTAAGAGGTCTATAATCATCATGTATCTATATAAATCCTATACTCCCAAACCTAGAGTGAAATACCCAAAAGTGTCTTACAACTCTATATTTATTAATGGATCCACTAGTAGATTGTCATAGGTTCATGTATTCTCAAATATGAATGTATCTTAGGTGCCTTGTTACTACATCTTGTCTCTTCCATACTTGGTAACTATACTAAAATTCTATTGAGAATGGGTTTTTACCTAACCACATAAAAATTTAGCTTGTTTGAAATATTTATAATTTAATTTGTTTTAAAACACCTTGTATTTCAGCCTATTTTCTTTGGAAAAAATTAAATTGTGTTGAGACAATTGGTTTAGTTATCAAATTCCTCTACACATATGATGTGTGTGCTTATTAGGAACAATGATCATAAAATATATGTCAGTTATGATATAGGCAATAATAATTATTTCATGACATATTATATTAAAAAAACACTATTCAAGTTAAGATCCTCATCACCCCTTTTAATCTACTTTAAGAATAAGGTATGTAAAAACCCAAATCAGTAATCCTCCTTTCCTTAATGCAGAGTATCAATTTTGAATATCAAAATTCTACTAGTTACCAAAGAATCCTTTGGTTTACTTAAAATGTATATTCTACACAACCACAATTCCATTTTAAAGATACAAATATCTATAATAGATATGCAAGTGAATTCATTGCTACACATAAAAAAAAACCCTTTTATTCTATGAAAAAGCAAGAGGTTTACAAAATATAAACTTGATGGATAATGAATATACCCATATCCAATCCTCATCATCCAATAAGTTATGGATGAATATAAGGTTATAATTATACTTCGTTGATGTTGTTATACACCAAATGCACAAAATTTAGGCCTATAGAAGATAATATGCCTCTTTGGTGCACCAATTACACCATCTCCTTTCCATGCCATTATCCTCTTTCCCTCAACATGCAAAAATACTCACATCTATCTACATCCATTGAGTTATCATGAAATTTTCTAATGACCTTGCAACAAATTCATTTCGTTCATAACCTACAACCTTTGTGTTCCATGATACCATGTTTCTTTGAGGGGTTTCATCTAGCCTAGATGTTCCTTATCCCTCACCTCCTCTTCTTTTCTCCTCACACCCCTCTATCATCTCTTTCTCTCACAACATACTTTGCATTCATCTCCTTCCTCTCTCACATTTTCCTTCTTCCTTCCTATTGAATTCTCCCCACATGTTTCTCTATATTTTCTCCTCCAAAATGAATCTTGAATCCCCAAATTATGGAGGGGCCATGGGGTTTAAAGGCTATTGGGTGCCAATTTTTTCCATGTGACTTGCACACCTGATAACCCAAGGGAATGAATATCATGTTGTATTAAAGGTGTGGCCCCTTTTTTTCCCTACATCCTCTCATTTTAAAAGGGTTATCTCAATTAATATCGTGTATCCTTGTTGGTCTTGGGCTTCATCAATTATGTTATATTATTTTATTTAATTGACCAAATGATATCTTTGTGAGATTACCTTTTTATGAGGATGTGACACACACATATATGTGTATATGTATATACGTAAATCAATGTTTCTCATTGTAATCTTCTAAAGAAATCTAAGGTATGTGATCAATCGATTTTATTTCATAGAATCTTGTTATTTAGAAATATGAGCAAATAAATATCTAAAACTTATGAAGAGATGAACACTATTGTATTAGGTCTTAAAAATTTGCTATGAAGAGGGTCAATCTCATACATATTAATAAAAAAAAATTACATATTCATAGAGGGATGTTAAGAGCCCAACATATTTCTTTAGAAAATTGTATATAATAAACTTGATGTCATTTGTGAGTTCAATCGCTCTCACTACATGCAAAGGGGAGAGTACAAATTTGTGATGGCCAATGAAAAACTTAAAAGTCTCCATATTTTTGTAAGCAATCCCATCCTCAAATAGAATAATGACCTTCTTATTATCTTCATTCCTTAGGGCCACTTGAATGAAAATTACACCACCTAAGGAACCCTTTGGTGGATGCTTGTTGAAATTGAAAATGACTAGCACTACTTCCGTTTCTAGATGTGGATGAGCTAACACATAAGCAACTTGTTTAACCCAACCTTTTTGGTTGGAGACCAAAAAAATTATTAAAAAAATTTCCATAAAGGTGTGGCCATAAACATGACTGCCTTGGATGGATTTTGGATCAATGACAAAGCGGATGACATTTTTGACTTTTTTGTGTTTAGATTAGAAAGACTTGGCACAACTAAATGCTAAGATCATTGGTATCATAGGCACATATATAGTTCCAATAATACTAATCTTCTTAATTTTGAAAAAAAAATTCATGCATGAAGAAAGTGAGTGAATATGAATTATGAACTAGTTGGAGTCCACCAAAATGAGGCAATCTTATAGAGTGACATGGACTATTTAATCATTGAAAAAAATAGTATTGTCATAGGCATCTCTACTAGGAATTTATAAATTGTAATTGTATATAAGGTGAGGTGGAGATTTACCTAGGGCAGATTGTTGGTTAATATCATTTTTTGTATTTGATCATGGTATCCAAAATTGGCTAGTTGAACAACCTCTCTTTAGAAATGTTGAATAGTAACATTGTTCATACTATCTAAGATATTTTGTATATGTTCAACTATGTTCAATAGTTTGTAGCTAGTAATTTTTTTATTACAACTGGAGTTGACACAAATGTGGGAGTCACCTTCAACATCAATATATAATCTTAATACTATAAGAAATTTTTATGTATATTATGGATTTTCCCATGAAAATGGTGAATGCTATTAAAGTGTTGAGGTATAAGAAGAACATGGAAAATTGTATGAGTTTGAAATCTAAGAAAGTGAGACTAAATAAATTCAAAAACTACTAGCAATGACAAGTAGATAAATTATAAAATAGTTCAAATATGTAAAATAGAGAGAAGACGGTGCTAAAGCTTTCAACTAGAACTTAAGCGCTATTTTGAATAAAATTACACTCTTAATTTTTTAACTTGTGTTAAAATATAATGAAGAAAAAATTAAAATATCTAGACAAAAAGTGCAGAATAATTTGATATTCCCTACACTAATATTTTATGTAGTTTGATAATCTGTGTATTCAAGTTGTTGATCTCTATAGCTTTGATTGTATGCAATGATATTGTAAATAATTTTCTTTCACTATGGGTTGTTAGTATTTTTTTTTTCCATCTTGATTTTTAAATATTTTTTGATCCATGGATTCAATATCATAGATTTTTATTAGAGTTGATAGGGTGGATTAGTAGAAATAATTTTAAATTGTTGTGTACTAATTGTTTGAATTTATTCAAATGGTGAGCCTCACATGTGCATATTTATTCTAAAGGTACTCAATATTTGGTGTTTAACATTTCCAATATGGGCATTTAATTCTCAAGATGGGACAAGTTTGAGAAATAAGAGTTTTTATTTGTGTCAAGTTTGGAACATATTAAATTATTGAAGAATGGGAAATTGAACACTTGCATATTATCTATTAAGTAGCAAATGTGTAGTCATTTGACAAATTTTTCTATGTGATTGGACAAATATCTTGTAAGGTTGTATAAAATATAATTTAAAATTTTACATTAGTTATATTATATTTTTAAAATTAAATTGTAGTTATCATAAATTTGATATTATATTTTGTTTCATATGAAGTAGAAAATGTGTAGTGATTTAATAACTTTGTCTATGTGATTGGAAAAATATCTTGTAAGATTGTACAAATTGCAATTTAAAATTTTATATTAGTTATTATATTCTCAAAAGTAAATTGTAGTTATTATGAATGACATTGTTGAACACTTCCATAGACTAAGAGGGGGGTAAATCAGTCTACACAAAACTTAACCCCTTCTGGAACTTGAAAATTTTAGCACAACTCAAACTCCTTTAGCAAATAAAGATGGAACTTTAAGCAGATCAGTAACAAAGAAGAATATAGCAATTTGAATATTTAACACTTTCAAGAAACTTTACTAATGAAAGATAAAGTGGTAATCAGATCAACAACAAAGGAAAAGAGATACAAAACACACACATGCACAAAGAGACACTAGATTTACATGGAAAACCTAATGAGGGAAAAACCATGGTGAGAGTTAACTCACACTATAAGGATCAATGCCAAAAAACTTGCAAGAAGGAATATTTCCTTAAAGCAAGATACAAAAAGGACTTGTAGCACTGAAGTACCAACCAAATCTAGGAGCAAGATATAGAGGACCTAATGAGATTCACTATCTTAAAGTAGGATACAAAAGATATATAAGAGAATTAAAAATATTTCCAACACAACTCTTTGTTGACTAAGGTGTTTAAGCACAATCTATCTTTCCTTTCACAATCTTTAGCACTATCTCTGCTAGCTATTCAATACAATTCACTCACACAATTTTTCACACATGTACACTACATCACTATTGCATCTAGGATGATCTTTCATTTATATCCATCACAACACTTTAATTCTTCAATTAGGTCAACTAGGAAGAGAATAAACAATAAATTCAACTAGTCAGCCACCAAAGCATGATGCAGTCCTATCTCGAGAATAGAGAGGACCAAAAAAAATATTAACACTTATTTCAATGTGATCCAAAATGATTTACACATAGGAATACATCAACCTAAGTCGACATTAAGGAAACGTGTGAATGAGACATTGAAACACATAACCAGTCGGCCAATAAACACTCTTTCAATTGAATTCACCTGTTGTGGTCCTAAACATGATAGGTTAGGACCCAAATCTATCATGACACACCTTCCATTATTGGCACAATCCCCCAGGAAAACAACCCAAGCAAAGGAATAAGCCTTTTTTGCCAGATACCCACAAATAACCCATAAAGCCAACTCAAGACACAATGTGACACCAAAGTAACCAATTAGAAACATGTGGATCAAATATGGATGTTCCTTGAACTTCCAACATCACTTCCATACACTTATTTCATACTATCATGCCATAAACAACCACCGTAGACCAAAAAGGTATAGAAAACTCTGTTCAGGAAACACAAAATACATAATCGGATGATGTAAAATTTGTAGAACTTGCGGACCACTTCAACATATGAGATTAGAATTGAGACATTGCACAAATTTTGTGAACATATTCACCAAGCTGCAAGAGCAGAGACATCAATGTGGAGAAATGTAGAGCATTTCCCATGCCAGTCCAGAAAATTAGCACATTGTCAACCTTCTACAATTCACACGAACCTCCTTGGAAATACACGTGACCTGAAAAAGATAGGAGTGTAGCATACACAGGGTACTAAAATTGAATAACAAACCACAAGAATAGGACTGCAACAGTAGAGGGATGCAAAACACTCTCCTAGACAGGCTTCAATGTAGTTTCCTATACCAAAAACATTTGTACAACATTGCAAATACCAGAACTTCCTTTTAGAAACACATATATTATCAAGCACATCAGGAGAAAGCATGAGATATATTGTAGATAATCTCTCCAACATTAGTCATTCTTCTAATCATCATCTTAATATATTATCATGAAAAAAACTTCGTTGTCAATAATCATTCATTATATGAACATTAGAAATAATACTTCTTTGATAAGGCATGACATCCAACCATGAGATTCTTCAACTCTTCCCTTCTTTGATAAGGCATGACATCCAATCTAACATCAATTACAACTAACAATCAATGTTGACAACAGCTACCAACAATCTCATCAATAACAACCATCAGTGTTGACATCAATGATAACAACACAAGCATTAGCATTGACATCAATGATAACAACTACCAACAAACATTATGTTTTGTTTCATATGGAGTAGCAAAGGTGTAGTGGTTTGACAATTTTATTTATGATATTAGAAAATATCTTGTAAGATTATACAAATTGTAGTCTAAAATTTTATATTAGTTATATTATTTTTTCAAAAGTAAATTGTAGTTATTATAAATGGTATTATATTTTGTTTCATATGGAGTAACAAATGTGTAGTGATTTGACAAATTTGTCTATGTGATTGGACAAATATTTTATAAGATTGTACAAATTGTAATTTAAATATTTATATTAGCTATATTATATTTTCAAAATTAAATTGTAGTTGTTATGAATGACATTATATTTTGTTTCATATGGAGTAGCAAACGTGTGATTTGACAATTTTATCAATGTGATTGGATAAAATATCTTGTAATATTGTATAAAGTATGATTTAAAATTTTATATTAGTTATATTATATTTTTAAAAGTAGATTGTAGTTATTATTAATAACATCATATTTTGTTTCATATGGAGTATCAAAGGTGTATTGATTTGACAATTTTGTTTGTGATTGGACAAATATCTTGTACGATTGTGTAGACAACTAAAAATGTCTAACACATTCTTCTAATTCATTATTTCTCGTCATCATCATGCATCACAAATTCTTCTAATTTATCATTTCCAATCATTATCACTCATCATCCCTTTCGTCACTATTAATTAAATAGTTTTTAATTATTTAATTAATTAAATCATTTTATTTCATCCAATTTAATTATTTAATTAATTCCAAATGTTCTTCTTATCCACATAATTAAATAATTTTTAATTATTTAATTAGTTAATTATTCCTCCAAAATTAAATAAATTATTTAATTTATTTATTTTGCACATTCCTCTAAAAGTAAATAATATATTTATTTGATTTATTTCCTAATAATAGCTCATGTCCTATCTTTATTCTTTGAAACCCTGAATTTTGAGACCAAACTACATTTAGTGATCATTCCTAAAAATAGTGAGTGAACTTCATTTCACTTCAACTCTCCATGGGAGCTTATGCATGATCATCCAAATTTCTCATCAATCCTCATCCATCGATATCACCTCACATCTTACACTATTGATCTCATAGCCTAAAAAACCTTTAAACCAAACATCCTTTGATTATTCAATCCCTCCTTGATTTAGTAGCCAAACTATACTAAATTTATCTTTCTTTTTCATAGCAAGGTTATGCTAAGTTTATGAGAAATCTACATATCATACTTAAAATCATAATTCTTATAATTTTGACAATGGAGTAAGGCTAGGAATTTTCAATTGAGGTAAAGTAGGTTAGATTAGTTTGATTTACATTCATTTTGATTAATTTTATTTGATTAGTGCACACACTTCATTAATAATAGGTATAATTCAATCATTGGATTTAGGGTTTTATTGATTTTTTTCCTAATTTTCATATTGAATTTTGTTGATCATATCATCTGATTTATTTCTATTCACATTCTAGCACACCTAGTGGGACCCACATCCCTATTTATTAACATTTTATTGAGTTTCTTGGAATTTTTTAGGTTATAGGTTATAGTGATGCAATTGAACCCAACAAAACACTTTTGAAATTAGTTTGATGCATTTGACATGAAAATCAACACTTTTCATAGTACGGAGACACCTTTCCAACCCACAACCATGCTTTTGAAGCCAACTCAATGTATTTTATCTCTATATTTTATAGTTTTAAAAGCTACAATGATGCATCTGATTTGCACAGTGGTGTATTTGATGTATTTCGATGTATATGATGTTACAACAAATCTCTTGTAATTTATAGCAACACATTTGGAGTGGCTTGATATAATTGAAGGTGAAACAACACACTTAAAATTTATATTAACACATTTGATTTTTACAGCAATGCATTTGATTTAGTTTATTGAATTTTTCTAGCTCTAATATTTCTCAATTTTTAGAACTAACAAATATTTGTAGCATTGGAAAACATTAGGAAAAGACTAGTAAAAATAGACTCCTAAAAAATCTGATATAAGGAAAATTTTCAATTGCTTTGATTTCTAGCATAGTTCACACTTCATTTTGAGATAATCAATAAATAATATGTTTTTTGGTAATATTATAGTGTGTATGTTCTCTCCTTGTGCTTCATTTGAGTTTGGAGATCAATTTTTTTTTATCTTGCACATATTATGCACACCCAAGGAGTACTAGAAAAGTATGCTCTTCTCTTGCACTTTGCGCAAGCTTGAGAATAAAAAATAATAGTATCTTCTTCTTAATTTAGTAGGAGGACTGCTTGGGTATTTGATCACCCCAAGGGTGACCTCAACCATACTTACTAGTGGGGTATATAAATGGGGGAGAATGAAAGTTGTACCTCTAGGTATGGTCAATTTCATTCAAGAAAATATGTAAGACCCTCGATCTGTTGAGAATTGTCTGGTGAGGAGAAGAGGGGAGATCCCCTTCATCTTAAGAATTTGTATATGGGTTCACTATTCTCAGAACCACTATGAAACATTGTTTATTAGAGACCTAAGACCAGTGGTCGTTAATCTAGTGTGGTGCAAGGTACACTGTCATGTTTGAATTTACTCAATATATATTGTCCTAAAGAGAGATGAAATTTATTTGGAGGTGTAAAAATCTACAAAGAGAAACGTGAGCCCTTGTACCACTGGAGACCTAGATATTCCCTCTTGAGAGTGGGGAGTGCATTACTACAAACCTATAATATTCGAGATTGGGCCCATACTAGTGCAACACACCTTTAATACTAGCTATGTTTTACTTCTTGGTGTGTTTTTATTGTGAAGACCCATGAATACCAATCATACCATACCTTGGAGTCAATTGTTTATATTATTTTTTGTTTTTTATCTATTTCTAATAAAAAAAGTAAAAAATTAGTCTTACAAATTAGTCAAACCCTAGCAAAATTCTAGTTACAATCTCATAATCACACTTTTGAATGTTATTGTGATGCATCTAATTATCGTTCAATGCTTTTTATTATCCTTTGATGCATTTGATATGCATAGTGGTACATATGACCTACAAAGCAATGCTTTCAACCTATTTTGATGCATCTAATTTAAAATTTAGTTTTGTCAATTTGAAACAAATATTTTCACATAGTGACACATCTGATCATAGTTTGATGCCTTTGAAAGTAACAATGATGCCTTTGATAACATAGTGACACCTTTGAAAAAAATTGTGATGCCTTTGATATATAGTGACACCTTTGATCTTAGTTTGTCACATTTGATATTTATTGATATCAAAAGTTGGTGCTTAAGAAATACAACCTTGGGAAGTTTTGCGAATGTGGGACCTAATTGCTATTCACAGAATGGCCTTCGAGATTTTAGAAGTTGGATCTTCATTTAACTAAGGGGGAGGAAAATGGGAAGTGAACCGTAGATTTTTTGGGTAGCCCTCTTATAGGCTACTCTTACACTCTTAGGAATGTTTCACCTAAAAGGAGAGAGATAAACCCCACTCAAAAGTCTAGGTGGTTCACTCAAATTAAGATGTGTATGAAGTTATTAGGGCTAAATGGGATGATCTAGATGCAACTAAGCTAAGTAATTTATTTATTATGAATGCAAAACCTAAGAAACAAGTGATGTTTGAAAACACATTGTGTATTGCATAAACACCTAAAAATGAATGCAAACTATAACAGAACTTGACAAAACTGAAAGTATGCACCTGGAATGTGGATGAAGACTGGAAATGACATTTGAAATGTTGTTGATGCTGATTTTCAGGCCTAGTGGGACTCATTCACCATTCTGGGCGAATTAGTCCCAGTTTTGCAAAATTGTGTTGAAACCTATTTCTGACAAAAGGGTATCTAAAAGTTCAGAAAACTCAAAATTGACCTGGAAGTGGGACTCATTCACCACTCATGGAGAATGAGTCCACTTTTGAATTTCTGAATATTCAAGAGTGGAATCTAGAGTTTTCAGTCTACACTTTGTCTTTCTACAGGTGTCTGCTTCCAAAACTCTGATTTCTGAACCTGAAAAATGAGTTTTTGTTGATATTTTGACTTGTTGAATGAAGAGAAGACTTGAGAAACCTTGAAACTTGATCTCCAAATTATTTCCAAGCTTCCAAGAGTTCTAAATCTGCAAACACACAAGAAGAGAAGAAAAAATGTTAAATGTTAGGGCATGGGGGTTTGCCTTGGTCAAACCTGATGAGGAAGCAAACCTGAGACACATAATAACACTCAAAAAATAGAGAATAATATTTTATTCAAAAATATGGAACTCTTACATGCAGAGGATCTCAAATCCTCGAAGTCTGTGATACATGCAAATTACAGACTTACAGGAAATTACCCAGATTCCCCTTTCATAGCATGCAAACTCATTTTCCCAAAATTTATCCAAAAAATCAGAAACTAGCCCATAAATAGCCCCTTTTTGGTTCGGAGCCAAAAACAACATTCGAGATAAGAGTTTTGGTGGTTAGGCGCCAAAATTACAATTTGAAATTCAAACATTGAGTCCTAATTCAAAAATTGGCAATTTTTCAAAAATCGGCCAACTTCCGGAAGCCATAACTTTTGATCTGGGACTCCGTTTTTCAAACCGTTTGCACCATCAAAAAGGTCTCAAAGTGAAGAACGCACTAAAAACCTGATCTGCCAATTCTAACAATTTTTGGGCCTGTATGGGACCGTTTAGTGCCTCAAACTAGACTCGAAAGGTTTTTCAGGGCAAAAAGCAAAAACTGGAACTTGAATAACTTTCAAACCGTCAATGATCTTGACCTAATTCTTTTGCCAAAGTGATTATTTTACCATCATGAACCTTCCCATAATTTTTTTGTCTTCCCATGCCTTAAAATTCACACCTGCTAAAAATAGCAGCTGAGCAAAAAAAGCAGAAAAGCAGTTCTAAAAGTTGGAAACTCTTATTCGATGAAAAGGGTATCCAAAAATGCAAAAACATCTACAAAAAGAAAACAACAGGAACATGAATGGAAAACATTTTTTTGGGTGATGCAAGATTTCCCTCACACCACTGGATGCTCCTACATCAAAACCCCTTTTAGGTAATTAAACCAAAATGATGAAAGAATGGAATGGAACATGCAATAATGGATTTTATTACCTTGCCATGATGTTTGATCTTGAAAGTCTACAACAAAACATGAAGAATCTGCTCTTGAATGTCTAAAAATTGCTATCTTAATGACTTGAAATGATAAAACCCTAGTTTTCTTGTCTTGAGATGGAAGAATGATGGATGAATAATGAAGAATGAATTTTAGAGATTGTGGGGAGAGTCTAAAAGTAGGATAAAAAAACTTATTTATACATACTTGTGCCTTAGTAACCCAATAATACCTCATCATAGGCTGACATAAGGTAATTTTGAATAAAAACCCGAAAGAAAATTTAAAATATTTTGAATTTAGAGCCAAGAGGGACTCATTTGCCACCCATGGAAAATGGGTCCCACCTTGGACTTGAAAGTGGGTTTCGGTAATTAAGTCACTTTTAATATTGTTTGTTGGATTTACATTCAAAAAAACACTTAATTAAGCCTTATAAGGGCATAAAGGGGTCAAATAAAGCATAAGAAAGGTGTAAATAGTGAAATTAAACCTAGAAAAGCATGAAATATTGTTACAAGACTTTACAAAACTTCAAAATAGGACTTGATAAGTGATGAAAGGGTGATTTTTAGGTGAATTGTAATGAGAAGAGTCTAGAAAAGTGTAGAAATGTGTTACAACACTTCACAAAACCTTCACAAGACATTAATAAATGCATTTTATTTAATTTGCGAGGGTCCAAGACCTAGTGTGGACATGTAAAACACATCACAACACTAAATCAAGGCCTCATTAAGTCCAATTTATCATGAATTATTCCCATGTCAAGCAAGAGGCACTTTTTTCTACAGTGCAGGAAGAGATGCAATTAAATGCATACAAGTGACTATTCTAAGGTGATGCACTAGAACATGTTAAGGGTATTTCCTATCATATAACATATCATAATTTTAGCTTAGTGATATTTTACAGAGATTTGAAAGATTGCTAACATGATCTAAAATTTTGCATATATGATCTATATAACTGAAACTATCAAAGCTTGATACAATAGTCAATAAATATAATCTCTCAATGAAAAAAATAGAGCATAATTATATTTAGATAAAGGAAATAGAACACACAACAAAGGCCAATAGAGCATAAAGTTATGCATTAAGTATTTCTCTTACAAAATTAACTGCTAAGGTCTAAGAAATTACAAAAGTCGACTATTAATTCTTCTAAGTCTTGTAAAAGATGATTAACAACCCTTAATATAGTGCCCCTCATGGTTTCTATAGAAAAATTATCCTCCCTCATGAAAACTACAAAAACAAAAAAGATTCCCTGCTTTCTCACCTGAGGGCATTGTCATCATGGAAACGGTTGAAAAAGCCTATTGGGAAATCATAAGAAATTCCCCATAGGTGGAAATGATTCCATATATCCCTCCACAACCTTCCATTGCAACCACCTACAAGCCTCATCATTAAGATTGTTGATGATAGGCCTTTGTTTCTTAGAAAGAATGCGAGTTCACCATGCATCAACCTCCACCATAATTTTGTGGTGGGCCCACCAAAATTCCCAACCAACAGTGCATCATATATTACTTAGGATGCTTAAAAACTTCTTTGGTTTGTTCTAGTTCAACACGTGACTTGAGGGGGAGTGAACACTTGATAAAACAAAGACACTGTTCACCATTTTGGTTGGTGTATAAATAAGCCACGTGGCATCCCAGTGCATCATGCTATAAGATTAATTCCCTAGGTTTGGTAGAAGTTGCATGAATTTTGCATGTGGCTCTCCTCTGTGAAAATCTCAAACTTAAGTACAAAAATTGAAAGCTGAAAGAAAAGGCATTACTTCTATCAATAGCTTGGAACAAAACCCCCTACAGAATAAGGTTGTGGCAAACAATGTTTATAGCTTTTGGTGACTATAGGGGACCTTTGCCTATGGAGGTGAGAACCTATAACTCCTATTCCAAATTCTCAAAAATCAAAAGGGGAAGCTTGTTTCCCTTACAAATTTTGAAGAGCGGATTACATAGATTCCCATTCCACCTCGGATGGTTGCACCTTATTTTTTAGCACTTTAGAGACCTTATCCAAATATATCATATCTTTAAAATAAAAATTAGTTACAGTTTGTGCAACAACCTTCATGTGATACTCCATTTGGGCTAGTGGCTGTAAAACCCCTTCCACCTCGATAACACTTGAGGATTGACTAAGGCCTTGAAAAGCAGCCTAGTACTGCTGCTTCCCTTTTAATATCTACTTCATCTGATCTTCTTACATGACTGTGTCATCTATAAGGAAAGGGGAAGGAATCCCTAATTGAATAGGATACCTAATATGCCCCTTCATAATTGTAATTGTTTGATCTAAAGCATTTAAAAATGCTTTACACTTGACGGTTGCCTTCTTACAACTAAGGAACTCAGTAGACTTCTCAACCATTAACATCTTGTTATCCACTCTAGCAACATTGAGAGCATCCTTGGTCGTGTCACATAAATTTTTGGATAAGCATTTGTGAGCTTGTGACCTTTGGAGTGACCAATGAGAGCATTTGGCCCACCAAAACACTAATTTTTATGCTTGCATTTTGAGAATCCATAATAAAATTGATCATAGGTTTTAAGGAAGAAGATATGCCCTTGATTCTTTCCCAATGTGATGTATAAATTTGTTGAATCATGTGAAGAATATTAATTTACTGTGAGTTATGGGATAACTTTTCCTTCAATTTTTGGAGCTATTGCTTTCTACTTTGAGCTTCTTGTTGGATTCATTCCTACTTGTCCATAGAATCATAGAGCTCTTTATCCATCACTGCCAGTACCTATTCCTTCTATTTTAGCTTAGATTGAACTACCTCCCTTGCTTTTTCTTCAATATCATGTTGGTGCTATGCCTCAACTAGTTGCTTTGTTAAACTAACATTCAAAGCCCACGCTTCATCCAACTCTTTTTGGAATTTAAATTTAACCAAATCCTTCTTCTCTGCTCTTTGAATTTTGGCCTAGGATTAGTAAAATTCCTTTTGGATTATGGCCTTTTCAAATTGCTTGGCTTGGAGGGCCTCCTTAGTGGCTCCTATTTGTAAGTTCTTGTGTAGCTCTGAAATTTAATCATCTTTTTCCTTGATATTAGTGGTCAATATATCCATTGTATTCTTCACTCAGGAAATCTCTTGGTTAATTTTTTGTATTTTTCTACTGACTTTAAGGAAGTCAATGGAGACCACCTTTGGTGTTTCCTCCATTAGATCAACCTTGTCTTAGGGGCGAGCCTAGATAAGGTTTAGGCTGACGACATAGATTGAGTAATATTCTAGCTACATTTTTCCCCCAGTCTTAAGGAAATGGGATCTCATTTGAGCCAGCATTAGTGTTTGATAGGAAGGATAAAAAATATAAGGTTCCATCCTCGAGGTGGTAGGGTTTAAACTCTCTTTCTTATTTTGTGGAGTCTTTCTTCTTGAGCTTTCTGGGTGGCATCAGTCAATTGATGGTAACTAGAAGGAGATTGCATATAATACCCTACAAAGGGGGTACTGAGAGGGAGGCAAAAAGGGATTGAAACCTGGGAAGTGACTGTTTGTGCTCCCTCTAAGGTGGATGACGAAAAATTTAAAATAGATGGGGAAAAGGGAGGGATTCTTTGCAAAGCATGAGTAACAAAGGGAGGGGATGAAGGAGTGACTGACATGGTTGATAATGAGAGCATGGGAATTGATGCAAACATAGGCATGGAAACAAAGGGGGAACCAAAGGTTGTGAAATAGTGGAAATTGTAGCAGCAAAAGATTGGGACGTAATGATAATTGCAGTCACAAAGGGGGTGACCAATGATTAAGAAGAGAGTAAGGTAGAAGAGAAGTGTACCTGTGCGGTTGAAACCATTGAAGCTTGTGTTTTGGAAAAAACTTCTTCTCCTCCTCTTTAAATTGCTAGTTGAGGTCGACATACCTTTTCCTTTTTCTCTTTGTATGTTGTGATGAAGTGCCTAACGGGGACCCTTCTCCCACTGACTGCATGTATCTAAATTTTTTAGGGATTCAAAGATATCGAGTGAATTGAAAATTGTTGGCTACTTTGTCTTGCAACATCATAAGTTGGCACTAGTTGCATTGGTGGGGGGCCTTGTGGTCTCTCTTCCTCTTTTCTTTCTATTGAAGCCTTCGTATGTATACGACTTGTATTAGCTAGTGAAGATGACTTCAGATGCACCTCATTCCAATACTTTTCAAATTATTCATCTATCAGGACAACTTCATATTCTACATTTAAAATATCATTCTCCTAGTAGCAGACCCAAAAATCTATGATCTTATTTTCTCATCTCTTGCTATCTAGACTAAGGCATATTCTCTTAGACATTTTTAGTGATGGATTAAAATTTCACTTGGGAAAATAAAAAAGACAAATTGTGGGATCACCTTTAATCTTTCCGTACATCCATTGATATCATAGCTCCATTGATTGTAGATCACATCTAACCCCAAATTTGTCATATTTAGAGTAAGCAGATGCTCTACTTTCCTTTTCTTAACTAATATCCCTCCCTTTTATGAATGGGAAATTGTAGATGGCATTTTTCTTCCTACTGGACCCATACTCTGAATCAATAACACCTAGCTATCAGGCCAACTCCAAAGCTACAATTCTATTTGTTAAATGTGCAAGGAGCCTAAATAGTTTCCCCTTGAACCCATGCAGTTGAATCAAAGAAAAGTTAACAGCAAAGAACCAATCTCAAGGTGGCTTTTGATTACTTAGCCAACTCATCTAGCAGACCATGATTCAAAAATTAATATTTTCATAACTCAATTCTATTAGGTTCAGGTTCATAAATGACTTGAAAAACTCATAATAATCATATGTGATAGAAAAAAGATGACTCCACACAAATACTAGGATCATCTTAGGGACTGAGGAGGAGTCCATGATTTCTAAGACTATATATTGAGTAAAGAAGTCCATATTTTGAAATATTAGGAGATGGGATAATAATGACGAGTACTTGAATTTATGCTCATGCTTGTATGCTTCTAATTGTTGGTGCATATTATCCATAATCACATCTGAAAAATCCATCTTGAAATTTTGTTGTTTCCTCAAGAGGAAACCTTCTCGTAGCTGAAATTCACAAATGTGGTCATCTTTATACAGGACAAAAATAAATACCAACATAGAGAAAACCTCTTGCATGTCCTAATAAAAGGTTCAGTGAGAGATAAGGATCTTTGGCATTTGGGTTTCATTTCAATCTCTCCTGAGTTCATAGTTGAGAAGCCTAAGTTGGATATCCCTTGTCGACCAAAACTTCTCCATTCTCTTTAATGAACATACCTCCATGGAAGGATCATGAGAGATACAAAACATTTCTAGGAAAGAGATGGTGTTGATTGTGAGCTTAAAGTGACTTCCTACCAAAGTTCTGCTAGTGAGATTGTATAGGAAAGCACACACATCCACTAATTCTGGGTAAGGGTGTACCAACAACACCATGTATTGAGCTAATGTTGAAGACCATTCTCCTTTTTAAAGCATTATGGTATGTGCGCATTCCCAAAGGTTCTTGAGATTCTTGTTTAACCTGGACTCATAGATTTCATCTGTGAAATCTAATACCTATGAAGAGTTTCCACAATTCCCTTTCTTCAAGGTCTTGGTATTGGGTTTCTAATATTTTTTGGGCATACGAATAGAGGCATAAAACCTATTGTCAAGGAAATATTCATGTGTCATTGTTTTCTCTTGACTAGCACTTGAAGTTGATTCTAGCATATCCATGGTTGTTTTTTTCTCTAAATTTTTTATTCTTCACACTACTTGGTGACACAAACAACTTCTTGTGCACAATGGTCGCATCTTTTATTTCAAACTCTAGAAAAGCTTCTTCGCCAATATATTTTTTCTCTTTGAATAAGCATAAAGGATTGCTAAAATGGTAATATATCAACTATCATTATTCCAATTCGTGTGAATTTAATCTATTCTCTTGAAAATTGCACCCCTTAATGGAAAGAAGTATGAACAACACATCACATTGTCTTTTTGGGAATTTTAAATTGGCATGTGCTGCTAAAAGGCAACCTAACTGCTTTTTGCATTAAATTTAGCTCCAACGAAGGTGTTAAGGGTTTATTCTCAAGATTACACTAGAAGGAATGCAAAGGATAGCAAGACACTTGGCAAGGAAATCAAAACATGTACGTACAAAACTTATTGGAAAGAAAAACACATGTAGAAAGAAAACTAACCTATTTACAAGGAAGCCTCATGGATGACTATAAATTATTTAAAATTCTTTAAGTAGATTTTGTTTACTGAAATCCCTAAAGTGTTTCCCTCCAGGTCTTCAAGTTTGAAAGTGTTCCTCTCTTTTCATTTTATGGTGCAAAAATGCCCCTTCCATAGTGAATCGAATTTGGCATGTTGACCTAGCTTTGAGGCTTACTCATCATACTTTTGGACTAGATCTCCTTCTCAAAAGCTGAAGTTTGAAGCTTTCATGTTGAACCATTTCTTTACTACTCCTTGTTGGCTTATTATGGCCTCATGAGCCCTTTCTTGGGCTTCTTGTACCTTGAGAAACTTAGCCATCCTTACTTCCATAGCTCCATTTTCTTCAACCTCTACAAATTCAAGCAATTGTAATGCCAATATTTCCATGGAGATTGGTTGAATAACCTCCTTTCCATAAACCAATTCATCTGGTGATGTCTTTAGGATTTGCTTAAGGGTGATCCTATCAACCCAAAGTGTCATTTTCAAATTCCAATACTATTCTTTTTGATGGTCAATGCCAATCCACTTGATAAATATGATCAAATTCTTATCTGTGGACACTGCTAGTCCATTTCCTTGTAGATAATAGTCAAAGGAAGCCTTTAGAAAAATTCCATGTTTCAATGTGAACTCAAACATTGTTGAGCTGAGGAAAGCTCTTGCATTCTCTGATATTATGGTTTTTGGTGGGATAAACCTTGTTACTAACTCTTTTAGAAAGATAAGGATTTCATTTTCTATAGCACCATTTAAAGGGATTGCCTTGGACCACCTAGTGAAGTAATCCATGGTGATGAGGATCCATTTGTGACCTACACTAGATATCGGGTTGATCATCTTCATGAAATCCAAACCCCATTGTGCAAAATTTCATTGACCGCAATCAAACTCAAAGGAATGGTTGAATTCTTATATTTACCAACAAAAAATTGGCACTATAGACATTTTTTAACCAGATTATGAAAATTCATGAATAGGGTTGGCCAACAATATTCGCATGTATGATTTTCATTGTAGTTGTTTGAGCTGAGAAGTGACCACCTGGAGAGGTGCTATGAAATTCTTGAAGGATTTTGTCTGCTTGATGTCTGTCTACACATCTAAGAAGTACTTCATCAAAGTTTATTTTGAAACAAATTCCCTCATTTAGTGCATATCTTTCCCCTTTTAATATGTAAAATCTTCTTTTATGCAGTAGGAGGCCTACGGGTATTTGTCGGTTACCATGAATCAGGTTTTATGATCAAACCAAGATTTCCTAGCTTCAAATTGATTCACTAGAATTACTTCAAGAAATTCTTCCTGAGTTAGGGCTTCGACTTATTTAGCTAAATATTCACATAGTCCTCTTTCTTGGATTAATTTTGTTGGCCTGACTTCAATGTAATATTCCATAATTTTGGTGATCCAGTTTTCTCTTTTGTCTATGATCTCGCCTTCCATGATATATTCCCTTGCACTAAAATGAGCCACATAAACTATTATTTTATTTACTACCACCATATGTATAAATTTATTGAGGAATTTCACAATGGAAAACACTTTCTTTTCAACAAATTTATACTTGGTCTCACACCCTCGTAGGGTCCTTGGATAGAAAGAGATTGGATGCTCACCTTTTTCTCCTTCATCCTTTTGTGTAAGCACCACCATGATGCCATGTTCACCCACATAGACATACATGATAAATTCCTTGGAGAATTCAGGATTAACCAACACATGGGTGGTGGAAATTGCTTCTTTTCCCTTTAAAAATAAAGCCCTTCCTTTGGAGGTCCATTTAAAATCCAAGTCCTTTAGCATAAGAGTGATAGGCCTAACTAGTCCAACAAAATTAGAGATAAAACTACTAAAAAGATTAATCTTTCCTGGGAAAGATTGAACTCCTTTCTTACTCACCGACAAGGGAAATTCCTTGATCACCTTCACACTTTTAGGGTCTATGGAAGTCCCTTCTTTAGAGACCACATACCCAAGAATTTTGCCTTGTGGGACTCCAAAATATATTTCTTGGGGCTCAAAGACACCCTAAACTCTTGGAACCTCTAGAATAATTTATCCAAATGATCAAAATGCTCCTCTTTAGACTTGGAGAACACTGTAAGGTCATCCAAATATATAAGGATAATCAAATTGATCAAATCCTTAAAAGTAATATCCATTTCCCATCAAAAAGTAGCCCCTAAATTTGAAAGACAAAAAGGAATCTTGGCATATGCAAAAGTTCCCCATTTTGTAGTAAATGTAGTTTTATGTTGGTCTTCCTCTTTAAACCATACCTGATTATATCTAGAGAAACCATCTAGTAAAGAAAAAATCTCTGACTCTACCACCGTTTGAAGGATCTACTCCATTGAAGGAAGGGGATAGTGATATTTTAAAGATGCTTTCTTTAGATCTGTAAAATCCACACAAAGTCTAATATCACCATTCTTTCATATAGGAACCAAGTTAGATACCTAGGTGGAATGCTTAATTAGATATATGATTCTTGAATTGATAAGTTTCTTCAATTAATGGGCCATAAGAGACTTTATTTTCAGGTTAACTAGTCTCCTCTTTTGGTGGGTTGGTTTAGCTCCTTCAATCAAGTCTATAGTGTGTTGGATCACACTACAATCATACCCTTTCAAATCATCATAAGTCCATGCCATGACTTTTTCATACTCATTGCAAAAGGATATTAACCTTTCCTTATCCTTTTCAGGAATATCCTTTCCAAATTTTAATTTTATACCACCTCCAACATTTAGATTAGAGTAGTCACCTTTTTTTGCAACAAACTTTCTCTTGTCATTTTTGGCAGTGTTAGAATCAGAAAGATTCTCTAGAGTGATTAATCCCTTGGGAAGCTTGTTTATGTTGAGCTAGATAATTTGATCTTCATAAGCTTCTTCAATTTTTGGTTATATCTATTTTACAAATTCACTAGAATATTGAATAAATGTTGAAATCTGAGCATTTTTCTCAAAGACCTATTAGTTCTAATCATTATCGGGAATGACCAATCTCACGACCACTTGCATAGCATGCTTGTTTGATAGCAAGTTTGTTACTGGTTCGAATTGAGAATTAATTATTTCTATTCTATTTGCTTCAACATTCTAAGATCTTGGAATCACTTGGTTGTTGAAGGCTTCAAATTCTTTGATTATATCCTACACTTTGTGGTGGTAGGATCACATTCGTACATTTTTTATAGTTGTTCCTCTTATATATTTTATCACTAACTCCAAATATTTGAAGGCCTTGAGCCATTTGATTCTTATCCACTCTGCAACACTCAACCCATGGAATAGGCCCTCATACTTGGCTTCATTATTTGTACATGCAAACTGGAATTGGAAAAATGTATGAGTCTCAACTCTGGTAGGGGATACTATGTGGATACCAGCTCCTAAACTTTCCTTATATCTTGCACCATCAAAGTGTAGTCTAAAGGCTAGATTCATCATTTGGGCTTCCATTCTGGCTTCCTTGAATTGTAGTCATTTGAGGGATGAATTAATCCTCATCATATATCACATATGTTCCATGGCTGATAGTATCATAATTACTGAATGGATCACTCGTCATGAATTCATTTATTAGAATTTCTTCTTTCGGGATCTTATCTATAATTGTTTCTTCATCTTCTAACATCTCTACACAATACATCTCATTTTTTTAAAAAGATGTTTGGGTGGCCTCAAAGTTTGTCACAACATTGTCTGTTATGTTCTCTAAGTGTAAAGGTTCTGAAAAAACTTTCATCATGGCACCATGCTTAGTCCTTAGGATTGGGTGAGACCAATCAAGAGACAAATATCCTCCAATATTAGTAGTGAAATCTCTAGATAGACACAATCTAAAAATGAGAAGGATATCTATTAATACCACCTCTTTCACAACCATAATGTTGGGACATGAATACAAGGTTAAGAGGATATTTTTTATTATACCTACATCCTAAACCCTTTTTCCATCTAAATGCATGATCCCTCTATTGAGAGACTCATATTCTAGTTTCAATGAATCTGCAATTAGTTTAGGCATAACTGTTATGTTGGCACTAGAATTGATCATAGAATTGTGTAGTAACGTATCCCCTATAATGAGAGTTTAGAAGAATGGGGTGGGTTTTGGCTTATTTAATAACTCTTCCTTCACCACCTTTTCTTTTTTGTTTGTAAATGTCACAACTTTAAGGGCATGCAACTCTTTAACTAGCTCATTGCACTTCACTTTATTATGTTATGGGATTGCATCAACTTGCACTATCTTTTTACCATTTTCAAAAGCCTCTCACAATAAAGACTTCTACTTTGGGATAGCCAAAATATACCATAAGGAGACATGGGTTGAGGCCTTCATTAATTTCTCTACCAAATTGAGTGATCCAGATGTTTAGACCTTTAGCTCTTTTATTTTACTCAAGATTGTCTCGCCCTACTTTTGGAACACTGGAACTACTACTGGCAGTTTCAAGTTTTTCTTGGAGACAAGCTTGGGTTGTTGCATCAAGGGTATCTGCTCTTTGGTCAATCTCCTTTTGGACCAGGTATAATAACCTGACTAAACTTGAGGAGTCTTTAATGTTGACACCTCATTGGAGAATATTGCATATTCTCCCTACATCTAAGAGAATAGCGCATGGCCTGAAGCAATTTCACCTTCCTATTTGAGGGACATGCCTTGCACTTGAGCCATTAGGATAGCAATTTCTACCCTGGTAGATTGATAGGTCTATGCACTTGTATCAGTTGTGATTCTTTGACTAAATTGTTTTATGATCTTCTGTTGAAGATTACCTCTAGGGTAGTTTTAGGGCATGTGTGCATTATTACATGGGAAGCACCATAAAATAGTGCCATCTACCAAATTATTTTGACCCAACATTAGGTCTCTATTATGATTGGTGGTATGGCTTGTAGTGGAGTCAAGACTGGGACTATCTAATTCAAAGGTTGAGCCTAATTATTCCCTCACACTCCTCCTTAGTATTGGTTATACTAGAAGGGAGGCCTATTTCGTTGAAAATTATGGTAAGGAGGCTAAGGAGATACAACTTATTGCCTCTTAAGGTTAATTATTTCAATAAATAAGGTATGCAATAGATTTTTCATATCACTCACTTTTGTGGCCAAGGAGGTAGAAGTAGCTACATTAGTCTACATATTAGGATATGCATACATTGAAGGGGACATAGTAGAGGTACTAGGGAAATATTCTAGGGGAAGAGGTGGTATTTTGAGGAATACAAGAATGGGTAGCTGAGGAGGGAGCTTTTCAACATTTGTAAGGTTATTCTCAACTCTAACAAACAATTCATAAGCATCAAGAAGGGTCTAACCTCCTAGTGACTGGATCATCACAACTATGTTAGAATTAAATTCCTTCAAGTGGAAAACAATAGCCATACCTACCGGGGGTCTAGCTATCATGGAGATCCTTTGCCAGGTTTATTGAAACCTAGTTTTGAAATCCATGATAGCCCCTTGGGGGGATCTTTTGATGGTTATTAATTATTGGAGTAAGGACGATCGATCACCTTTCTTTGTAAATCGGTCAAAGAAGTTATCTTTGAGTTGATCCCAAGTACCGATTAAATTGGGGGGAAGGATCTATAACGGTCTAGGTATTTCCCCTTGAAAGAAGCAGTGAGCAACCTTAATGCCAATTTTTTCTCTATCACATGATGTACTGTGCACATGTCGATGACATCTTGAAAATGTTTCACTAATGTCTTAAAATCTTCTCCCATGAACTTAGGGAGCATTTTTAGAGCATTGGTGAGAATTGGATCCCATGCAGTTGGAGGGATTGGAGTAATGAGTAGGCTGCTTATATTCCATGCTACACAATTTCTGATAGCCATTGGTGGTTGCACTTGTTGTACTTGAGCATATAACTAGGGAGAAATTTTTAGATTATTTGCAAGTAGCATAATAAATCTATTAAGCTCCAATCAACAATAGAGCACAATGAAAAACAAGAAACATTAAAATATTGAAACACTATCACCTAGATTTCAAGCCTTCATTGAATGACTTCCACCGGCCTTCTCCATCTTGCTACAAATTATATGATTGCCTTCAAATTGAAGTGCAACTATAACCTATGCCTTAGAAAATAAAAATATTGAAGTAATGTGTGATCAAGTATTTAGAAATTCTCAAGCATGCTATGTGTGTATGTATGAAAATAACTCTGTGTCTAAAATGACTTGAGAGAGAGCCTTTTAAAGAATGCCAAATTGAGAATGGATGGATAGGATTACAAGTTTACAAAAACCTAAGATCAAAGTCCAAAATTCGATGTGATGAGGAGCATTAGGGTTGGGGAAACATTAGGTCAAAGTTAGGGCAAGCTTTGAAATGAACGGTTGATATTTAATTGAAAGCAGTGAAATCAATGGCGGAGAAAAAGAGGTAGTTGGAAAATCAAACAATAATAACAATTATTTGATTTATGGAAGAAAGTTGACTTATGAATTAAATAATGGTTTAATTCATAAATGGGAATAAGACAGAAGGAAATAAATAATTATTTTGATTATTTAGTTGTGGGATGAAAAGTGGGTTAAATAAATAAGTTTATTTGATTGAAGGAGAAAAGGATAATAAACAAATTAAATAAGTAATGGTAATTATTTAATTTGTAGCCAAAAATGAGTAATTAAACAAATTGGAAATTTATTTAATTATAGGATGAGTAAAGATTAATTAATGACGTATTTAAATAAACAAATATTATTTATTTATTTAAATAATCATGGAGGAATAATTAGAAATTGTGACACTAGGACATGATTAAATAATTGAATTATGTGAGGAGGACATTTGACATAGAAAAATGCAGCTCGAGGGCATAGGTCATTTTTATGTGTCTACAATTTCAGAATTGAAATCTCATTCTGAAATCTCAACTTGTTGCTAAATTTGAAATGAAATATTTTGGTGCAGCTAAACACATTCTTGGGATAGAAATTAAAAGAGAGAGTGAAAAAAAAGCTATGGATTGGCTAAAGTAAGTATGCCAATTCAATTTTACTGAGGTTTGATATGCAGGATCGTAGACCATTGTGTGTTCCTTTTTCAGCTGGAACAAAGTTATCTATTTTAGATTGTCCAACATCCCCATCAGAGATTAAAGACATGAGCATAATTCCTTACTAGAGTGCAGTTGGAAGTTTGATGTATGCTATGGTATGTACAAGACCAGACATTGCCCAAGCAATGGGAGTTCTTTCCAAATATATGTCTAAACTCGGTAGAGTTCATTGGGATGCAGTTAAATGAGTCTTCAAACATTTGCACGGTACCTCAGATTATTCCTTGTGTTATCATAGTAATATGACTGAAGATGATATTTCCCTTGATATTCATCGTTGTGTGGATTTAGAATGGGCAGGTGATGTTGATAGAAGATGTTCCACTAGTACTTATGTGTTTACTTCATTTGGTAGTGTGGTTAGTTGGATGAGTAAGCAACAGGTTGTGGTTGCTTTGTCCACTATTGAAGCAGAGTATATGGAAGCTACTCATGCTTGTAAAGAATCCATTTGGCTTAAGAGGATGTGTTCAAATATTGGAATAAAAAAAGGTGCAATGTCAATTTATTTCAATAGTCAGAGTGTGATATGTCTAGCAAAGAACCCAAAATTTCATGTCAGGACCAAGCACATTGATGTATAGTATCATTTTGTTAGAGATATGGTCAAAGATGGTAGGGTAAAGCTGGTTAAGGTAGAGACTTTGATGAATGTTGTTGATTCTTTAACTAAACCTATGAGCACAAACAATTTTAGATGGTGTTCAGAGACTATGGACCTTTCAAAACCTAGCAATTAAGAGATGATAATTATACAACCTCCCATTGCTTTTGCAAGGTGTTCGACAAGTGGGAGATTTATTGGGAAAATGTGTCTCAACCTTGCAATTACATAAGTTATTGTTGATACATAAAGTAATTTTCATACAACAATTATGGGGGGGCATGGGGGGATCATCCCCTTGGTGGGGGGTCCAGGGGGTAGTGCACCCCAATGGGGGCTCGGGGGAAGTTCCCTAGAAAGCCAAATCTAATATACACTTTATTATTGTTGATTTGGACAGTTCATCGTTATGTCTCATATTTGTGAAGCCCAATTTTATGTACACTTTATTATTGTAAATTTGGATTGTTCATCACTTTGTTGGCTTGACTTTCCTTAGAAGGAAACCCTATTTTATGAGGGAATTGTATTACGACTATATATTGTGATGTATTCTAAGATTCTGATAGGAGTTGTATTACCTCTGGATCTTTGGGTGGTGATACTCCTGTGAGAAGCTTTCTCTACAAGTATATTGTAATCTTTGTGATTTCTGAATAATATATTGGGTGGATTTTTGAGTGTGCCTCCCAAATGGCTCTCCCCATGTAACCACAGGTTGTGGTATGTATTGATATTTTAGGTTTATTTCATTTAATCCCTTTGTAACCCGCAAAGATCCATAAAAATCCATTAGTCTCCTTCCTCAAGATTAGTGTAGGAAGTCTTTCTAATCACCTTAGCTCCCACAAGGTAGAGAGGCGAGGGGGAGATAATAAAACGAGAGGAATCCCAAAAATATGGAAAAGAGGGGGAAGGCAAGGAGGAGGGAGAGAGGTGGAGATGGAGGGAAATGACTAGAGAGCCCAAGGATATATAGAGTTGAGAGACCTACAACCTAGGGAGAGAGGGGTGAGAGACATATGGGGAGAGATAGGGGTGAGAGATATAGAGTGGGGAGAGGGGTGGGTAATAAGTCAAGAAGTGAGAGGTAGAGATG